>MPUH01001494.1:0-14007 GCA_001970955.1 Stentor coeruleus | reverse complement strand
GACATTTTCTATGTTTAAAGCTTGGAGTTTTAAGTTTATTGAAGTAAAGTCTTCTTGTGATACTTTTTTGAATCCATTCATTTCATCTTCAAGTTTTTCCATTCTTGTGTTAAGTTTTGTTGTATGAATAGCAAGTTTTGTTGATATTTGCTTATCAATAGTTTTCAAATGTTTTTCTAAAACTTCATTTAGTGACTCTTGGGCATTCTCTGGTGATGCAAAAGTTTTCAATAAATTTTCCATGTTTTTTAAATAATCTATCATTGTATCATTACCCTAACTTCCATAATCTCATCACTCCTACAATGATTAAAATTATTTTAATTCTCAATCATCCTACCCAATAATTTTCTATCACCCAAATTTTTTCCCATTAATCCAGAAAATTCATATAACTCAAAACCTCTAAAAATTTCTATCAACCAACATCAAAAAATATCTTTTCACAAAATTTTCATAAAAGCTTAACCTTATCTAAAAATCATTATAACTATCTTTATCATCTAATTTATAAGCGGCTTTGGCTCAGTCGGTAGAGCGCGAGTCTCATAATCTCGAGGTCGTGAGTTCGAGCCTCACAAGCCGCACTTTTTATTAGTTACTGAATATTTTTTCACATCCTCATCTTCTTCAAATTATCTAATTACTATCCGATTATCTTATCTTCCTTTGAAACCTTAAATTTAATAATATCTATATCTGACTTCATACACCCAAATGAATAATTTCACATGAAAATTTTCTTTGAGTAATAACCAAAACATATAATTTTTAACATAAATTACTCTAAGCTAATTAACTGAATAATAATGATTAAAAGTCTTTTTTAAAGGACTGGAACATTTTGGGCTAAAAAAGATTTCGTCTATAACGTAACTAGTAAAATCAATAGTTTCCCTTTTTATATAGTGGATAAAATTTATATATTTCTCATAAAATATCCTAAAAACAAATCAACAATATTATTTAACTCAATATCCCTACCTTCTAATCACATCTTCTCAACCCCATCATAATAAATACTATAATTATCAACAAGACATTTAATTTTTGTTAATATAGGAAGTTTGGGTTTAGAAAATTATATTTTTACTAAGTAAAAATACTGAGTGCTATAGATATTTTTTATATAAATGATTTCTATTTTTACTCTTTTAACTTTTATATTTAGAAGAAATAACAGTAGATTATTTTATACTATAGAGATTAGATGTCTGCACATGCTATAATTCTCTTTATATTTTATCTCACTATTTTTCTTTAGCTGTGGATAAGAAAATGCTAAATCTACTATGCTTTTGTCAGTAATTTTTGTTAGTGAAATTTTCCCGATAATTTTGATTGTGGGGATTTTGGATAAGCCAATTTTTTACTTCCAATTGCAATTTTGGTAGTGGACCATAAATCAAAATATCCAATATTTATCTAATACAAAAAGCATATATCAAATCTTTCCACATAATATTCTCTTACTCACTTTTCATTACAGCTTCATAACACCCATGAATCTTATTAACTGTTAATAATTTTTCTTCAAATGAATAATCATCTTTTATATCCTCTGTAAGGTCAAAAAAGTTAACATTTTCACTAATTTGAAACAAAATCATCAAATCAACAGGGTTGATTCTACATTCATAAACTTGAAAATTATCATCTTCCTTCATTTTTTCTATATCCCATGTAAACTTATAAACTTTAATTTTCTTCAGCATACAGTTTCCATTTACCATAAACGATATAATTTTTTTAATGCAATCATAAAACTCAGGATAATGGGTCAATATAGATATTCCTATATACTCAAGACTTGTAAATAAATCAAATTTATTGATAAGCACATTCAAAATTTGTGGAGTGTTTTTATAGTAAATTTTTAAAACTTTTAATGTTGGGCAAGCTACAGCATTAATCAATTCAAGGAACACAATGGCATCATTTTCATTCAAATTACGAAAAGAAAAATGCTTTAAAGTTAGTTTTTCTAGCTTACAAGTTTTGATTTTTGCTGAAAATTTTGTTAGATCAATAGTTTTTAGGTTTATGCTAGTAAGTTTTAAGTAAGTAAGGCTTTTTGCATATAGAAATATACTGATATCTTTGCTTTCATAAACATTGTTTTTAAGTTTAATTGTATGCAGTAACTCAAGTTTTCTTATGTTACTATGCAAAATTTCTCCTTGTGTTATAGTAATAATTGCATCAAAAATATGAAGTTTTCTAAGAGAAGAGAAGTTTTTTATAAGGTTAAACATGAAGATTTTTTCCCAATTGTTCTGATTTTTCATTGATATCTCTAAAACTTCAAGATTTTTGATATCCTTACATTTAAAAATCCTTTCTGTTATAAGGTTTTTTATAGAAGGTTCCTGAGAATTTATCATGATTTCTGAGACAAACATCGATGCAAGTTGATGAAAATTGCTTTCATAATTTAGATATTTTAAATAATAATCATCTTTATAATACTTTTCATAAACTATATCAGCACTTTTATCATTATTTAATTGTGAATATTGTAATATTAAATTATTAACAATCTTTAGTCCTTTGTTGTTAATAATAGCATGTGATAAGGTTTCGCAATATTTAATAAAATAATAATCAGGTACAAATAAAAAGATATTAAACTCTTTAAGACTTTGATTGCTTGAAAGTATTTTATTAACACTTTCTATATATTTATCAGCAAAATCATTTGTAATATTATTGCAAATGAGAGGAAAATACTCTAGAAAATAATAATAAAAAATGGAAAGTTTTTCATAGTGTTTTTTCGATTCGATGCTAAGTAAGATAATTAAGAGATTATCAAGTTCTAGTGTTGGAGAATAACATTTTGAGCTTTTATGAATTTGAGTAGTTTCTAATTTCAAACGGGTTATAGTGTTATTTTCTCTAAGACCAATAGCAAGCTGGATAATAGTTTGATATGATATGCTTATTAAGCACAAGTCTAAAGATACGATATTTACTTTAGCAACAAAATTATTGTCTAGCAATTTGCGTTTGCTATTGATTTTTGGGGTTTTTTTAACTACATTTATTTTAAGTTTCCTAAGGGTTGTGTTCTGTGATATGCTAGTAAAAACAGCATTTAAATCTATTGAAAATTGGGATGCATATGTACATGAAAGATGAGAAACACTTTTAAGGTTCAATAGAATTTTTTCTATAATATTTTTCGTGTTATTACTGTCATCATTTTCAAATACAAAGTCTATTTTTTTTAAAGATTTAAACTGTGAGAATATATGTGGTAAAAAATCGATAAATAATCCTATATTTTTATATTCAATTTCTAAATATCTTAATTCGGAAACTGTTGTTGAGAAGACCAACATACAAAAATATAATAATGGTGAGAATTTTTTATTTTCTCTTAGAAGACAAGTTTTACATTCGGTTATGTTATTTATGAAATTTCTGATGTTTATATATTTTTTTCCTTTTTTAAGGTCTTCGATTTTTATAATATTTTTTGTGTTGGTTAGAAGGCGTAAAAGAATTCCGCATAGTATTTTGTTGAGTTGATTATGGGTTTTATGCTTTTTGTATAGAGTTAGTATATCGGTTTTGTCATTTAGAAGCATTTTTAGGTTGTAACCTGAAAACTTTTCAATTTTTCCAAGTTTCGCGTATTTTATTATCAAATCTGCAAATGATATAGCATATTTATAGGGGATTTTTGGGATCTCAATAGTAAATTTCCACAACTTGTTGGTTGTGGTCAAAAACATATTAAAAGTCTTATGGAGTTTTTCCATACTGTCTTTAACGATTTCAATATCAGAAGATTCATCTTCATTATCATCAAATTTCTCAAAAGAAATAGTAATTAAAAGTTCTTCTATCAAACTATAAGCAACCACCCATAACAGTTCACATGCATCTTTAAACCTTAACTTATTAGAAGAATCCTTATAATTTTCTAAAGCAAGATATTTTAAACTGCGATTCAATTTAATAGCATTGATAAATTTTACTTTATATGCCATTATTGTATCACTGATATGAAGTTTTTCTATAATTTTATTACTTATCAAATACTTGCATAAGTTTTCAGCTAAAATACTATTGAAAATTAAATTACCAGCTAGCTTGACTGATTTCAAATTGTTGTTATTTTTTAAAATACTTGGTATTTTGTTAAATATAGAATACGTTGCTACAAAAGAAAAACTTTCAAGGTTTTTATTTTGATTTAAAGTTCCAAACAAATCTTCAACATATGTCACATTAAACCAATTATAATAATAATCTAAAGCAAATTTCAAAGATAGTTTTTTCAGAGACAAAGTTTTATGAGGTTGTTTTTTATAGTTTCCTTCGCATTTCTTGATGATAAAATTATTATCCTCCATAGAAAAAACATATAATTTAAGTTTAAGATCTTGTAGGTTTTCCATAAACTTTATCAAGGATAGAATTTCGAAAAAAAATTCTAAGTGGTCATGAATTTTTAATACTTTTATGCACTTTAATGAAATCATTGGTTTTAAATTCAAATATAAGTCTAGGCATAAATCACATTTTTTGTTATAATTTTTTTTAGCTTTTTTTAGCTTGAGGTCAAGTTTAATAAGTTGCCGACTTTCTAAGATAGATTTAAGGGATTTACTTTGATTATCATATTTGCATTGAAAATTAATGTCAGGCTCTAAATTAAACCTTTCCAATTTGAATTTTAGAGATGTTCTATAGGTTTTATATTCTTTGATCAGAAAGTAAAAAAATGAATTCAATTGTGGGATTATGTGAAAATATATGCTTAAGTCTAGGTAGTCAAGAATTTTTTTCCACAGATCTCTTCTTAGATAGACTGGATTGAGTGATAGATTATAGTATTTGGCAAGCAGGTCTGCTTTGGGCTTTTTTGTTAAGGTTTGATTAAGTCGCTGGTTTGAAGGTCTTTTTTTAGGAAGAAGTTCCATGTAATATATTTATAAAGATTTATTAGTAAGATATCTTTTATAGTATAGTATGTGTTTTGATATAAGTATTCTAATTAATCAAGTATAAAAATTCTATTGTCTGTTTTAAAAATAATAAAGTGAATTAACTGATATTATAAAGTTCTGATGCAGAACACATAAAATCTTTTATAAAATATTATATTTAAGCTAGCCAATATTTTTTTTCTTATTTAGAGTTTCTCTCTTTTTGCACTGATACTATATCTCCTGATTTTGCGCTAAGCTGCCAGTCAAGATTTTTTCAGATTGCCATCAGAACTTTTCGGAAAATTTTTTTATATATTTTTTAGGCAGGCTATGACAACCTATAGCGAATCTTATATACTTTTCCATTTAAATTAGTATTAGTTAGGAATTATCGCTTGACTATTGTCCAGCCCTTGCTTTTCCATTTAAATAAATGCTTGTACTTGAGTTTTTAGGGTTAAGAAATAATAATTTTTCTTGAATTTTTTATTTTTCTTGACTTCCGATTAGATGTTGTATTAAGTAAGATACAGCCCAGTTAAATACTGTAGATATATTAATGAGCTCATAATACGTTACAAGAAAAAAGTTGTGGCGCTATTGGTTGAATATGACAGATATTTACTGAACTCAGCATGTATTAATTCCAATTTTTATGGGAGTATTTAGTTTTAACCAAAGATTTATTGGGTTAATCAATAGTTAATGTATTCACAAATGGATGAAAAGTAATTATACGTGAGTACTTTATAGGGTTCAACCTTTTCATATATGATTTTGTAATTTATTTAAGATTTCTCTGAATATTTTGGATTTACAGAAGATGAAGTTGATGATTTAATATCAATACTTATTCATTCCAAACCAAAATTAAAAAAACAGAGATATTAAAAATTATTAAAGATGCACAAAAGTGTTTCATTGGAAAAAGAATAATGTGTTACTCGAAGAAGAATATTTGGTTTTGAAATATAAAAAATTATACTTTTGCTATCGAACTCATCGAAGTTAAGTTCAATTTTTTTATTTTTTTATGGGCTGGTAGTTAAATTTTTACCTGAACTGAAACTTATTTAAAAAATAATTTTTTATGCTTTGATAGACTAAAAAGTGATATATTTTATCTAATACTTAAGATTAGGTTAATAGTTATAAGTAACTTTATAACATTCGCATGCAAAGAAGTGATACATAGAGTTATTACTGATATAAGTTTTAATGCTTATAATATATAGTATTCTTTAGGATAATATTCTAAACACCGGTAAAACTTCAAATATTTTTTAACATGCTCACTTTATTTTTAAATAATTTTCCGTAGTTGCTAGAAGTAAAAGATAAGATTTTATGTATTATTACATAAATATTTTAAACCTATTTTAAAATTTTAATATATTTTTTTTGCACCCTTGACAAAGTATGAAAAAAACCTTCCCAATACTAAAAATAATATTTTCGCAACATATTCTTAAATCAAAAATGCTTAAACTCTATATATCATATTCCTAAAAATAAATAACAAACATTTCATAATTTCCTAAAACAGTTTAAGAAAATAACACAAATTTCAAAAAAATAAATCCTTTAAATACTTTATTATTTATTACCTAATTAACATTATTATTTAAAATACTCAAATCTAATCAATATATACATATCTTACTTTTCCTTTATCTAAACATATAGTTTATAAAATATCCTCCCTTCTTATTAATAATCTAAACTTTCTTATCAAAAATAGCATAATTTTTCTAATAAAAAATGATAAGAGCTTCCACTTCAATTCCAAAAACCCCAGCAATTTCCTTAGATAATGCTCAGGGAACACTTTTTGAAGATAATAACCTTATCAGAAAAAACAGTGAAAAATATAAGGAAATCTGGCAAAGAAGTTATAGAAAAATCAAAACTAATTTAAGGCTTATGAAAATGTTCTCAAGAGTAGCTACTGGTAATGATATTGGCGATGAATTTGATATAACTAAAAGATTTAATTCTATAGGGGATTCACTTTTTTTAAGCAAATCAGAAGAAAATTTTGATAAGCCGTCAAATTTCATTATTGATCCTCATGGGAAATTGTATCTTTTTTGGCTATCTTTGATGTCTGTTTTATTGCTTTATATTGCTATAGTCGATCCTTTTATGTCAGCTTTTATTGATTTGGATGATGATAAAAGCCAATCAGTGGATATTATTGTGGATTTGATGTTTATGTTAGACTTTTTGGTTAATTTGAATTTAGCTTTTGATAGTGAAGATGGAGTTGTTGTCAGAGATAGAAAGGAAATTTTCTTTAGATATCTTAAAGGGTGGATGATTATGGATGCCTGCTCATCAGTACCGTTAGGGATAATCAATGCAGCACATGGGTCGAAAAGCAGTGCTAACGGACTTATTAAACTAGTTAGACTTAGAAACCTCCCCAAGTTATTAAAACTTGGAAAACTCCTGAAGATGCTCAACCACTTCCTAATGCTCGAAGACATTGACTATATGCTCAACAAGCATCACAAGCTTTTCAGATTCCTAAAAGTCGTCCTTTCCGTCTTTCTATGCATTCACATTGTCGCTTGTCTATTCTACACCATGGCCAAACTCGAAGATTTTGGCCCAACAACCTGGGTAGCAAGATACAAAATCCAAGACCAATCAATAGGAGAGCAATATCAAACATGCCTTTATTGGACAATAACAACCTTAGCCACAATAGGTTACGGTGACATAGTCCCTTTAACATACTCAGAAAAGCTCCTAGCAATGATATGGATGATAATCGGTGTTTACGTAATTTCCTATTCAGTAGGAAGTTTAACCTCATTTTATAGTGAACTTGAGCTTAAAGAGTCTATAATGCATTCAAGAATCCTAATGGCTGAAGATTTTGCTTCAAAAGTTGGTATCTCCAAACAAATCCTTTATAAACTCAAAAGAACCATACGTGTTTTGCCCATAAACACAGGTAAGCGTGAAATTGAAAAATTCTTACAATCAATCCCAGTAAGGTTAAGATATGAAATTGCATTAGACATGTATGAAAAAAGCATACTTAAATTCCCTTTTTTCTGTAGTAAATCAAGAGCTTTTGTAGCAGATATAGCTTTAAGATTAGATTTGGTTATTTTTGAATCTGGAAACACTATGTGGTATGAAAATGAAGCTGCTGAAGGTATATATTTTATTATAGAAGGTAAAATCAAATATAAATGCAAAGGGATTATTTTTTCTATAATGCATGATGGGCAGTATTTTGGTGATATTGAAATTATTTATGAAACTGAAAGGAAATATCAAGCTGAATGTAGTGAGTTTACTAAACTTTTGAAAATGAAAATGCAAGTTATTGATATGATAAAAAATCAATATCCGTATGTATGGGAAGAAATGAAAAGTACGTGTAAGATAAGGGCGAAAAAACTTACTGAAAACCTTGCTGAGATGATGATTGTTAAGAAGATTAATGACTCTGGAGAGCTGAAAAATATAACTTTGCATGATTATAAACATGAGGCTGAGGAAACTTTTGAGATTTTAAAAATATAATTTGAATGATTATAAGGATGAGGCTGAAAAAATTTTGAGATTTTGTTTCGTGAACTTAAGTCTTTGAAAAAAAACCATATCACAAGATGATATTTAAAATTTGTTAAGTGATTAGTAGATTAGTTGTGAGTAAATGAAATTGAAGAAAATTTTAGACTATTAAATAATGCATAAATCGAAATTTTTGTATGTTTATATCTTGATTAAAGGCAAAAGTCATGCAATTTATATAGGATTTGGCTTTAAAAGTAATAATTCGATAATCGAAAAATTTGAGAAAATTCATCGAGAATTACAACTTGCATGATGATTTCTGATTTTCACTAATTTTCTTTAGTAAAGATAAGAACTTAATATCATGAATCATTCATATATAAAATTATTTAATAATACCAAATATCCTAAACTCATATCAAGAAATTTATTGGATTTCATAAGGATAATATTTTTGAAAGTAGTTGTATTGTATAATAATAGTAAAAATATCTAAAAATAATATGCACAGCAAATCAATCAGTTTTTATGATCGTGGCGACATAACAATGAGAGATGAGGGTAATTTGCTCACAACCCGATCATATAAAGAAAACTGGCAAAGAGCATTAAAGAAAATAAAGCAACAAATCTTAATAAAAAGACTTGAAAACATAAGAAGCTCAAACCCTTTTTCTATCACAGATGAACTGTTAGCACATTTTTGCCGACAATCAGAACTAGCAGGAATCTCAATACCAAAAAAATTCCCTTTCTTAATAATCCATCCACATCACAAATTCTATTTGGTCTGGCTTATTATTTTATCCTTATCTCTCCTTTATATAACTACATATGGAGCTTATAATATAGCTTTTGAAGATCATTATATAAACTCTAGAAGTAGTAAAATTGAAGTATTAGTTGATTTTATTGTGCTTTTTGACTTAATTCTAACAATGAATTTAGCTTATTTCAATGATGATAATATTCTTATTACAGATAGAAAATTGATTCTAAGGAAATTTTTTAGGTTAAATAATTTATTTGATCTTTTTGCTGCTGTTCCCGTTTGGATTATATGTTTATGTAATAAAATGAAGAACTTACCACAAATTTTTTATTTACGTTTTGTGCCAAAACTTATTCAGCTTGTTAGGCTATTTAAAAAAATAAAAAACTTTTTGTTTCTTAAAAGTGTGGATTCATTTATTATAAGAAATAAAGAGATTGTGCATTTTGTAAAAATATTTGGAATGGTTGCGCTTTGTTTACATTTAGTTTCATGCATTTTTTATGTTTCTGCTAGGATTGATGATTTTAATCCAGATACATGGGTGTCGAGAAATGGGTTGAAAAATGCAGAGGCTAGTGATAAATATTTGGCTAGTATATATTGGGCAATTACTACTTTAGCAACTATTGGTTATGGGGATATAACTCCATATACAGCTATAGAAAAAGCTACAGGAATGATTTGGATGATTATAGGAGTCTATATAGTTTCATATACAGTTGGGCAATTTACATCCTTTTACTCATCTCTCAGTGATAAAGATACAAAAATAACAGAGGAGCTTTTATTAGTAGAAGAATTAGCAAAATTTACATATATACCAAATAAAGAAAAAAAAAAAATAAAACTTTGTATTAAAAGATCATCCATAACCCTAAGCACTTGCAAGATAGAAAAAATTCTTAACGAAATCCCAAGTGATCTAAGATACGAAATAGCGAAAAACATATACAAAGACGCAATACAAAAATTCCCATTTTTCATGTCAAAAGATAAAAACTTTATCAATTATATTGTTTTTAAGTTAGAATATATAGAAACTACTAGTGAAAAAACATTATGGGTGCCTGAAGAATTTTCTGAAGGGATTTATTTTATTATAGAAGGAAGGATCAAGTTTTTACATAAAAAAATGCTTTTTATAGTAACTAATTCAGGACAATACATTGGAGATATTGAAATCTTTTTGAAAACCCCAAGAAAATTTACTGTAGAAACTTGTGAACATTGTAAATTGTTTAAAATAAACCAAGAGTGGTTGATGTATATAAAGACAAATTTTACAAAGTATTATATAGAAATGAAAAAATCAATTGGAAAAAGGTGTAGGAATCAAATGATAAATTTGGCAGAAATGGTTGCAATAAGAAATTATTATAGAGGAAGGATCGATAAAATTAGCAAAGATTATATAAAGGAATTACAAACTAGATTGCATAAAAAGTTTTATGATTTCACTAAAGAGGAAAATAAATTTGCAAATCTTTACAAATTTCAGTCACAGTTAGATTTAACTGATAGAGCTTTAAAGCATACTATGAACTTATTTAGAAACGTTAAAATTTTCTTAGAATGGAATAGTAAGTAAAATTTAATATTTGAAAAGGGTTATTTTTTTATTGTATTATCAACTGAAAGGAAATATCAAGTTGAATGTAGTGAGTTTTCTAAGTTGTTGAAAATTAAAGTTATTATATGAAAAAAAATGAAAAGTGCATGTAAGATAAGGATGAAAAATATTACTGAAAATCTTACTGGGATGATGATTGTTAAGGAGGTTAATGACTCTAGAAAACTTAAAAATATAATTTGAATGATTATAAGGATGAGGCTGAAAAAATTTTGAGATTTTGTTTCGTGAACTTAAGTCTTTGAAAAAAAACCATATCACATACTAAAAAAATCGTAAAAATAAGTTTGAGTTACAGTTAAATATTACTAACAACGCTTTAAATCATTATGAAATTGATTAGAAAAGTTGAAATAGCCTTAAAAGAGGAATATTATATGATTAGATTTGAATTTTTTTTATATCGGCTAGGATTTAAGATAGACTTAAGACTACAAATAGATTATTTATTTAATCGAGACCTATAATTTGTAAAACCTAGCTTACAAAATTTAGGTAGGGTATTAAAACATAAAAATTAATGAGTAATATACTTTAGAAACATACTGAAAAAAAAGTTATTATATAAAAGGGTTTATTAAAGCTGTAAGAAAGTTAAATATTTGGGGAATTTTTGGTTGTTAAGAAGAAATTTAAGTTTCAAATACTAAAATATCAAAGAAATATAAGATGCAAAAGTCTTATTTTATTCACATAATGATTATATGAGAAATAAATGACTTGACTTTTATGGTATTTAGCATGTTAGATTTGATTGAGAATTTGAGCATATTAATTTTATAAGAATATCAGAAGAATTAAAGCTTTAAAGGAAAAAAATAAATCATCATTTAACTCCTTTAATTAAGTAATTTAAATTTCACTATAAGAGTCAAATTGTATATCATCCAAACTGTTTAAAAATCTTCCTAAAAATCCTCCTCAACATCTCAAACCCTCTTAAATCTTCCACAAAAACCAAAAATAACTTAAAATAAACTCCAAAAAAACCTATTATTTTCAAAAAAATCAACATTTCCCACAATCTTCATCATGCAAAACTCAACAATCCCAGCAAATTTCCCCAGCGCTTCCCCTTACTCCTAACTTCTTGATTTCCCTCAAACATCAGTTCTTTTTCTAATACTCTAGTTAAGATAAATTTAAAAGTGTAAATGGATGGCAGAGATGGATTAAAAAAACCTTTGCTTCACAGCAAAGGTCAAGAAGAGGAAGACAATGATGCAGAGAAAAATATTGACAGCTCAAGCAGTGTATGGAGCAGCCCTGAAGACTATCCTGACAATGCCTTCTTAGATCAAGATGATGATGACAAAAAAGATGGTCCAATGGCGATGACTGAAGACCCAGAGAACCATATCGGCCGTTCTAAAGAGTTATTCGAAAACTACAGAAAATACCGTCTTTGGTATTCAATCCTAGCAGTAGCAGCCATAATCCCTGCGGCTATAGACTACGAAAGTAGATTCGGAACACAAACTAAAATTCGCACAGAATGTCCCAATGATACTAGCGTGGGTAATCTTTGGCGTATACTAACAACAATATTGAGCATTGGTGCAATCTTCCTCATGATTGCATACAGGATCAACTATTTCGAATGGAAAAGGCAACTACCAAAAACCTTCAAAGACCTTCCACCAATAAAGCAACTAACTTTAGTAGAATATCTACATCTAAGAGCTCCATTTCATGCAACTGATTACTTAGGTGAAGAAGTTCCAATAACAACTTTACTTTTATTACTTTTCCCATATCCAAGTGTTGATTTCCCTATTTCAATAACCCAAACAATGAATTATAAGGATGTGACTATATGTTATTATTTCTCTGAATTCTTATATGCTATTATGTATTTAAGAGTTATCCTTTGTGTTACTGGGGTTTTTAACTATGGGAAATACTATAACCCTATCGCTATGAGGATTGGGGAAAAACATGGGGTTAGGATAACATCAGGATTTTCTATAAAATGCTATGTTAATAGACAACCTTTAGTTATGCTTTTATTCTTATTCCTTATACCTGCTGTTATTGTTTATGGGTTACTTATGAGGATATTTGAAAGACCATTACATGCAGATACAAATGATTTTGATTATGTTGGAAATGCTTGGTGGAATATTATTATTACTATGACAACTGTTGGGTATGGAGATACTTACCCATCAACTAATCTTGGACGTCTTGTTGTTGCTGCTAGTGCCTTTTGGGGAGGGATTATTTTGTCGTTAACTTTTTCGACAATGAGTACTTTTTTGCAATTAAAGCCTAATGAACAAAAAGCTTTGAATAGTATTCTTATTACAAATGTTGCTGTTGATGCTATATCGTCGGTTGTGTCAAATAAACGTGGGAAAGTCACGGATACGAAGAACTTGTGGGGAAAAGTTAGAGAAAAACTTATTGTGTTAAAGGAATATAGACAGGAATTACTTAATCAGGATCAGTTGTCGGAAAGCACGGAGAATATTTCGATTAAACTTTATACCCTTGAGGAGAAGACGGAGAAGATTAGAAAACTTTTGGATGAACTGCATGAGAAAATTGATAAAAAACTAGAGGCTTAAGGTAAGATAAGAGTTTTCTAAGAATTTAGAATAAGATAGGGTTTTGTGGTTAGGGTTTTTGTTTAGATTATTAAGGTGGATGAGTGTTTTAAAATTTTGTGATGTTTGATGGTGGCATAGATTTTAATTTAATTTTTGAAAATATCGGAGAAGGTTATTTCTAAATATTTAAGGTTGAATACTAGCTAACTAAAAGGCTCTAAGATCTTGAACTACTTTAGTAATTAAGTTGAACCTATATAATCTTCTGTTGTGTAAAGCAAAATATAAATGAAGTTTATTACGTAGGACAAAGCTTAATAATGCAAGGTTAGTAATTCCAGAATTCGCATTCACAATAGTAAAATTATATTCCCCTTCTTTAGTTTCGTGAATTTTGCCATTTTCGAACATGAAAATTGTAGAATTCCCTTTCGCTAAGATTTTATGATGATTAGGAGTAAAGTTTCCCTTAATTTCGTATTTGTTTATTATAGGATCATAAATAAAAATCTTAGCCGTGTTATATCCGCTTACCACAAGCTTATCTATGCTCAAAACAACTGAGTTATA
>MPUH01001493.1:0-14020 GCA_001970955.1 Stentor coeruleus | reverse complement strand
AAAAAATTTGAGAAATATATTAGTAAGATATTCAATGATAAATAATAGGATAATCATGGCAAGAAAACACATAAAATTTGGATATTTATGTAATAGCACACAGCATACAACAATCTTAGATTAAATTGATGAATTTTAGTAAAGCATATAGAATTTGGTTTCAGTAAATGAATTAAATTTATTAAAACTAAGACACTAAGAGTAAAAATATATAATCCCATAGTTGTTTTTTCTTTACAAATATTCACACAGATACTTTATAATTCCTTTCGTTCTATTTGTGGAATAGATATCCAATATATAATTATTTTGAGTCAAACCATGATGAATTATAAGAAGCATGATAACTATTAGTTATGAATACTATGCAAATTATAAAAATCTTTATAAGGAAATAATCGAAATGAGTATGACTTACTCTTTGAAAACTCCATAAAAAGTAAGTAGTATTTTGATGATAAGCTGAAATCAACTTTTGGTGATAAGATCCAATTATAATAATGCAAGAATATAAAATCTGCTCAAAAATAATAAAAAGATTACTTCTAACCTATATTTTCCCTACAAATAGTGCTAAAATAGCAAGATACAATCGAATTGTGATATCAGGGATTAGTTTTCATATAATTTTGGATTTTCTCAAAAAAGATACCATAAAATTAAAAAATGAGTTGTACTCAATAAATAAGATTGCTTTTTTGGTGCATTAATCCTAATTATCTTAATTTTTATCCTAATTAACTCCTCAGTAAGAAATTTAATGGATTTGCTAAAATTTAAACAAAGAACTTACCAAGAAAAAGATAGATTAAACAAAGCATTGCAAAAGAAAATCAAACTAGAAATCACCCATGGGAAAAAAGATACAAAGAGATCATGTCCAAATATTGAATTGAAGACAATAATGAGATTATCAATGATAACGAATGGTTGAAAGCAACTGTCAAAAATAAATATAAAACAACAAAAAGAGATTTTAAAAAGTAAAATAACGGTGAAATTATGCCTGTCATCACAAAGATAGAATTACAGAAACTTTGTTACATATTTAGCTTACAACTCAAGGGTGACTCTAGGGATTAAACTTCATAGAATAATGAAAATAATTAAGACATCAAAGTAAGAATCAAAAATGTCCTTGCTGAAATATTGGACAGAAAACGAAAAATACGTTATTGAAGAATGCAAGGAATACAAAACTGAAGGATACAAAATAGAAAAAACTCAAAAATGCACGAATGAAATAACCAAAACTTTTCGTTAACTCATATTTTTTACGGGATAAAAGTTTGAAAAAGCACTTAGAGAAACACACAAAAACAAGAAATAATAAAGATCAACAGAGAAATAAAACTTTATTATAAAAATACACTATAAAAGAAGAAAATCAGCAAGGGCTAGACAACACTAATACTATAATTGACGTGTATCAAATCCTTACTCTTCTGTCATCTAATTCAGATATTTAAATTTTCAATAGTTTTTGATATATATTTGCTTTATTTAATGTAAGATGAAGAATAACACACTTCTACCTTATTTTCATCCTTGTATTTTTTTAGATTACCCTATTATATCATTCAATTATAATCTTATTCATTATATAAACTTTTATTTGTATTCGAATCATACTGTTTTGCCATATTCAAAATTATACTTTATGATTTTCTCTAACCTTTCTACAGCCTATAAAAAATTTGAGTATACCTTGTGATGATATCATAATGATAATAGGAACAGTTTTATAAAACAAAATTAACTAAAATATATTCAATAAAAGAATATTTTATAGCTTCATATTTTAAAATACTAAAAAACTAAGAATCAATATTAAAAAATACCTTACATCAGCATCATGCAAAATAAAAACATAAATTATAGTTAGATGCCATAAAGTAAAACCAGATATGGAATGTGCTATTTTAAAAGTAAAAGGTTATAGATAAATTATAATCATGGCTTGTTTTTAATATTTGTAATAAAATAATAAGGGAAGCTATTTATAAGTTTTTATTTCAACTGAAAGGGTATTCTGTTTTTCTTAAATTAAAAAATGAAAGCTAAAACAATAAATAGAATTTAGGTAGTTTAGTTTCTTACTATTATTTGAGTCTTATAGAGGAGAAAGCATATTAATACTGCTATATTATAGTAAATTATGGAAGTACAACAAAATTACTAATAAAGCCTACATAGCAAATATCAACCACAAAACAAAACATTCTAATTTTATAATACCGCGCATATTTTCTCTCAAACTTCCTGTAATTGTAAAAAACCAAATGATAAATATGAAATCAATCGAAGGAGAACATTTAAGATTTCCAAAGTACTTCATTAAAGTCAGTGAGGCTCTTCTTCACAACGAAAAAGAGTGTTATTATCAAGCTCATGACTCAGATAACAAAGTTTACTTACTAAAAATCTTCCAAACTCCAAGTCAATCAGTAAATTTCCAAGAAGAACTTCAAGGAGCTAAACTTGTTGGTCTTCATGGTAAACTTCTTATGTATCTAGATAATATAGAGCTTCAAGAATACTCAGGAATCCTTTACGAATATGCCGCTAGAGTAACTTTAACATCAGCATTGCGATCAACATCTTTAAACGATTCTCAGATAATAACTATACTCAGAGATATCCTTTTAGCTTTATATCATTTGCATTCAAGAAAACTCGTTCATAGACAAATAACTAAAGATAGTATTTTCGTAACTCATAACTTCAAGTTCAAACTTGGGGATTATGCAGGTGTTTGCCATGAATATGAATTAAAATCATTAAGTCCAAAACTCCCACAAGAGTTAAAAGCACCAGAAATGCTTGAAGGGGCAGAAGAAATTGTATGGACTTGTGCTATTGATATTTGGTCTTTAGGATGTTTACTTTATGAACTACTTTATTGTCAAAGTGCTTTTACTATAGAAGGTTTAGATAATCAACTTAGAGGAAAATATAGGAAGTCTGAAATCCAAGCAGCAGTTTATTGGAAACTAGTTCTTGATAGACTTTTAGACCCAAATCCACAGACTCGTGGGACAATACAAGAGATTATTACCCTTATTCATGAGTCTTATATGCCAAATATGACTTCAATTGAACCAATAGATTCTATTCGATCAGGGTCTATGTTTAAAAAAAGCTCAAATTCATGGGTTAAAGAAGTGACTATAGAAAACGAACAAATCCCTGATCAGATTTATATAACAAAACTTGTTGGGAAAGCTTGGAATAAGCCTTCGAAAATCCCACTTTTTTTCCAAGCTTTGATTCAAAGACCTTTTACTAAAGCTTCAGTCGTTTTGAAAATTTTGATTGTCGTGATGAAGTATATGGTTTATGGACCTAGAGGGGTTTTTGATGGACAAATGGGTGGGACTGGGTTTATTGAAGAACTTGAGAAATATTGGTTGTACTCAAGTAAGCCGAAAATGGATAAAATCAATAGTGAAGAACTTATACAAGTGATTAGAAATATGATAAACTTGGTTAAGATGAAGTTAAAATTACATTCTTCTATTGCCACATATGGTGACTGGTCTGATTTTAGAAGCCAAGATAACGAGATGATACATCAAGTATTAGCGTATTGGGAAAATAACATTAAAACAACAAAGTCTTTATTAGCGAATCCTGACCAATATCATATATTAAGAAGCTGTATGACTAGTATTCTAATTCAAGAACAGCAAAAAATCATGCTGGAAATAGAAAAAAGCTTATCTTCATGTCCACAGGAATTAATTGAAAGCTATCAGGAAAACCAAAATCAAACAGTTTCTCTTCTACAAAGATACAAAACATGTTTTCCTAATCAGGCTGTTATGAAAATGTTTACAACTGAGCCAGTTTTATCAAAGCCTTCATCAAATTCCTCAGTTAAAAGCGCATCGAAATCTGAAGCTAGATCAGCTGGATCAACAAAAACTGAAGATAGATGCACGACAAATTATGCAAAAAGAGGAAGTATTTTCCAAACAGACTCATCTTGGGTAATAAACATGAGTGAATTAGAATTAAAACAGAGTATTGGAGTTGGAAGTTCCTGTACAGTGTATAAAGGTATATATAGACATACATCAGTTGCTATAAAAGTATTAAGAAATACTAGTCAAAGTTCACAGAAAGAGTTTGAAAGGGAAGTTGAGACTATGGTTAAACTTAGACACCCAAATCTTGTTCTTTTTATGGGTGCTAGTGTAGAAAAAGAACTTTGCATTGTAACGGAGTTCTGCATTGGGGATACTCTTTTCCATCTACTTCATGAAACAACAAATGTGCAGATATCTTATAGACAACAATTAAAAATAGCTAAAGATACAGCTCAAGGTATGGCATTTCTCCATTCTTCTAATATAATCCACAGAGATCTCAAGTCTTTAAATTTGTTATTAGAAGAGTTGATTCAGTCTCAAAACGATAGAGTCCATGTAAAAATAACAGACTTTGGGATTTCTCGAACGATTGATGAAGGAATTTTGACTGGGCAAATGGGAACCTGTCATTGGATGGCCCCTGAAGTTCTTGCAAGTCAGCCTTATGGTTTCCCAGCTGATGTGTATTCATATGGCATAGTCCTCTGGGAGATTTTTGCTAGAGAAACTCCATATAGAGGAATAAATCCTGCTATGATACCTTATCAAGTTTTACATATGGGACTAAGACCTGATATTAATAAAATATCCCAAGAACCAATAAAAATCCTTATACAAAGATGTTGGTCTATAGACGCGTCGGCAAGACCAACATTTTCTGATATACTTGAGTACCTTAATAAATTGTAGTATGAGGATATTTGAATAAACCTAATTTTTTATATATTTCGAAGATATTGAATATAATATTTGAAATTTAAATCGTTTCGGATAAAAAAGATTGGTTTTGGTTAGTGAGATCTCTGAGTGCTTATTAGTTATTTTCAGAATTTCAAAGATAATTATATGATTTATATATAAATTATGAAATCTGGTTCTAGACGAAAATCAATTTATCTTAATACTCATACGAGAGATAGTAGTGTGAATAGGATTACGCCTGTACTCAAAACATCAAGGACGAAAAGCTCTCAATTTGCTTTCCCAGTGAAATCTAATGATAGCGATATCGATTATTCAGAGAAAAACAAAGCGACTTTAGTACAGTCTAACGAAAACAGACAAATCACTTTGAAATTACCACTCAAGCCGAAACTTTCACGTCCTTCTTCAAAAAATTCTCCTTTTGTCTCAAGCGTCAAAATCACTGATTTTAATAGAATTAATCAACAAATTTTCATTCATGAAACAACTGAAGAAATTGTTAAGCTGCCCATTTGCCCTGAAAAAGCCAAAACTTTTTTTGAAAAATATTTGTCTGAATATGAACAAAATGAAATCATGCAATATAAAGAAATATTTTATGTATGTAAAGTCCCTAAATTAGAGACTACAGAGTTTGATGATGAGAAACATAATTTGATATTATATAAAGAAGATCATATTGCGTATAGGTATGAAATTAAGAAATTATTAGGAGCTGGGAGTTTTAGTCAAGTATATGAGGCTTATGACTGGAAAATCAAAGAAAATGTAGCTATTAAAGTTATTAGGAATAAAGAAAAACTTCATAAACAAGCCAAAATCGAAGTTTCGATACTAAAGTTCATTAAAGAAAAATCAGAAGGACTACCTTTGGTAGAAGTCTTAAATTACTTTTCTTTCCGTAGTCATGCATGCATAATATTCAAACTTCTCGGTCCACCTCTTATATGCTTAAACCAAAAACTCTTAGATATCCTAAAATACTCTTATGACATCTTATCATCTCTTTCTTTTTTACATTCCTACAATATTATACATTGTGATCTAAAACCATCAAATATACTTATATCTAATTTAGAAAAAGCTGTTTTGATTGACTTAGGTACTTCATGTATAAAACGTGACCAAATCTATAAATATATTCAAAGCCGAAGCTATAGAGCACCAGAGATTGTGTTTAGAATAAATTATACTGAAAAAATTGATATGTGGAGTTTTGGGTGTATTTTATATGAAATGTGCACAGGGAAAATACTTTTTAAATGCGAAGATGAAAAAGATCTTATTAATTGTATTTCAAAGGTACTTGGGAAACCTAATGAAAAACTTTATTTGATGTCTGAAAACTATAAAAGCTTTTCGAGGTTTATACAAAGAAAAGCTTTGACTAGTATTGAAGAACTTATGGTTGGGGTTGATGAGAAGCTTATTGAAATTGTCGATATGTGTCTGATGTGGGATAGTAATAAGCGCTTATCTTCGGCTGAGGCTTTGTACCTTGTAGAGAATATGCTTAAGAAGATTTAAAATAGTAAATATATTAGTAGATAGGATGAAATATATGTGAGAGATTAGATAAATTTATGTTTTCATGTTTTAAGAGATTGTTGTAAAGGGTTTTAGAAGAGAGTTTGAGGATTTTTAGATATAAATTCATGAAAGATTTTAATGAATATTTGCAATTATGAGCACTGTTTAGTGATATTAAGATGAATTTTAAAAAGGTAGTTTTTTTAGAGGGCTTCAACTCTTTAATGATGCTTATGAATTTAAGATTTGCTTTGAATGTTATAATTAATTAAGAAGAGGAATATAAGGGGAAAATTATTATGAGGTATATGCTATGCGCTTTTTGAAAATGATTATATAAAAGTACTTCTTTAAAATAAATACTGAGCTTAGTTGATGGCTATCAGTTACAAAGATTTTTAATATGTGAAATTGTTTGGGAATTTTGGTGGCTAATACTCATAACAGTTAGAATATGATTTATATTTAATGATTTAGGCATTTATAAATTTTATATAGTATTAGCTGAGATATAACTACACTTAATGCAATTTTACTTTAATAATTTAGGTTTTATGTAATAATTATGAAAAATTTTATATGAAAACCATAGTTCTACTATTTAAAAAACAGGCGATTTCTTACCTTTTAATGATTAGAATCAGGTTTTTGTATTTTATCGATATACGCATTCTTCATTCGTTTAAAAAAATTATCAGGCGATGAGAGTATTTGCTGTTAAGCATAAGTTTCTCTTAATTAATTATAACATTTTGCTTAAACTTATAATTTAAAAAGTTTATATTGATTCTAAAGTTTTTATCTCAGAAAATTATATGAAAATCATGTGAAGCATGCATTGAAGAAATGTAAAAATTTATTTTTTGGTGCTTGATAAAGTTTGTACAAGAAAAAATTACTTGCTTTGAATACGTTATTATTAGAGATGACTCGCTTAAAGAGAAATATTTCCGTTTATCCCAGTAGCAAATTATAAATGAATTTTCGAATAGAAAAATGCAATATATTTCAATGAACTAATGTACAAAAAATAAAAATTTAGGGATTGCAAAATGAAAAAATTTTCAGATTTTTTTAATTTGTTTTTTTTAAAAAAATATCCCCATATAAAAATATATCCTCAGCATAAATTTGTTACTGATGCTATATTAATTCCTTTTATATAATTATATTACAACATTAAATACAAAAAAATGCTCTTCAGTATCATACTTAAAAAAATGAAAGTAGATACTGGGGATGAGCTAAAAAACTATCACTTGAGAGCAGCAAAATCTACAAATGCTTAATAAAAACCTTCTTATATCAATTAAATTACAAAAAATCATTAATCTAGCTAAATGAAATATCTACATCTTCATTATAAAATAAATCAACAATACAACTAACAAATAAAAGTTTGACCTAAATATCAAACTCATCTTTTAAGTTTACAACCATAATATTCACATACCCAACCTACCAAAAAAACTTAAATTTTTCCATACAAATTAAAACCCTAAACTCAGTTTCCATAAAAACCCTCACCAACTGTCAATCAAAACTTTTACAAAATGAATTTCATACAAAACTCAAACCTCACAGACGATCTCACGGTATAAATTAACAAAAAAATGGTAGAGCCATTCTTTGACGTGATCTTCAAGCAAGCTCTAGTAATTGACAATGGTTCAGGGCTAATGAAAGCAGGTTTAGCTGGTGAAGAGCGTCCATCCTTAGTCTTCCCATCTTACGTAGGTCGTCCTAAATATAAAAAAGTGCTTCCAGGTTCAATGCATGAACCAGAATATTTCGTAGGTACCGAAGCAGAACAAAATCGTGGATTACTAAAACTTCGTTACCCTCTATCTCATGGTATAGTCGAAAACTGGGCCGATATGGAGAATATTTGGAGATATATTTACAATCAACTTGGAACCATGCCACAAGATCATCCTGTCTTACTTACTGAAGCTCCATTAAACCCTTATCAAAACCGAGAAAAAGCTGCTGAGGTTTTCTTTGAAACTTTCAATGTCCCTGGGATTTTTATTGCTGCTCAAGCTGTATTAAGCCTTTATGCTTCAGCTGTAACCACTGGAGTTGTTTTAGACTGTGGAGATGGAGTCACTCATGCAGTTCCAGTTTATGATGGTTTTGCTTTAACACATGCAGTTACAAGAATTGATTTAGCAGGTAGAGATATAACCGAGCATTTACTTTTATTAATGAAAAGAGCAGGATATTCATTTAACACTTCAGCTGAATTTGAACTTGTTAAACAAATAAAAGAAAAAAACTGTTATGTGGCTACAATTTATAGTAATGAAGATAAATTCTTAGATGAACCTAATAAAAATCCTAGCTCATACCTTTTACCTGATGGTAGGGCTATAAATTTAGGTTCTGAAAGGTATAGAGCTGCTGAGATTTTGTTTTCACCAGATAAAGTTGGTTTAGAGTTCCCTGGTGTACAGGAATGTTTGACGATTTCTATACAAAAAGCAGATATTGATTTGAGGAAAACATTATATTCTTCAATTTTCTTGGCTGGTGGGACGACTATGATGCCAGGGTTTGGTGAAAGGTTATTAAGTGATATGAGAAGGTTAAGTCCTAAGGAAGTTAAAATTAAAATTAGTGTCCCTCCTGAAAGAAGACTTTCATGTTGGCTGGGTGGGTCGATTTTATCCTCACTTGCTGCTTTTAAGAACATGTGGATTAAAAAACAACAATACGAAGATGAAGGGAAAAGAATCCTCCATGCTAGGTCTTTTTAGAGTTACTAATAAAAAATACTCTGAATCACCTTTTTATATCATCATTTTTATATATATTACCAAAAACTTTTATTTTTAAAAAACTAATCTTTAGGTTATTGGCCTTATCTAAATCAACCCTGCATCATTCGACACTACAGTCACTGTTCCATCTTCGTTGACTGTAACTTCTTGTTCATCAGTGGCGAATAATATTTTCTGTATGTCCATAACAACTTGATTGTTCTGGCCTTCAAAATGATCACAAAACAGCTCAATACTCCTGAGTTTCCCAAAATAAAAGTCTCTTTCTTTTTCTAAAGTGTCACAGTTTATCCTTAACTCAGCTATTTGTTTCTCAGAAGCCTCATCTCCTCCACCACCTGAAGGTTTTGGTTTAGCTTGAGGTTTAGGTGCAGACATACCTTTAGCTTTTTCAGCCGGTTTTTCTACAGTTCTCGCGGGTGCTGCTCCAGCTTTTCTTTCCCCAGCATCCCATAATGTTTTAGCACCTTTTCTTCTTTCAATAGCATTATAATCTGCTCCACCACGACAGTTTAGATCAAAGAAACGTTTAAACCATTGCATAAACTCAAGGTTGTCTTGATATTTAGCTTTAATGAGCTTTTCAACTTCGATATGCTTATGAACATTTTGCTTGTCAAATGCTTGTTGTAGAAGCTTATAGTTGTTTACGAATTCATGCTCATATTTTGCTCCCCAGTTTATTTTGCTCATAGGAATACACCCTGGGTACATGACGTCCATTATTTGACAATAAGCTGCTGCTGAGGCCATTTGTTCAACTTTGGCGACGTTTAGACAGAGCAAGTTATTGACCCAACCCAATAACTCAGATTTAGGGACGAAAAACGCCCCGTCCATCATCCCGAAATTCTCGTTCGCCATACTTTAAATATTACGAAGCCATATTCGCAAGGCTTGAGATTAAGATTTTGGTAGGTGGAGATTTGGATTACAGGCTTCGGTTTGGACTTTTAGGAGTTTTAGAGGTTTTTAGAGTTTTCACGGGTTTTTGGATTAGGTTTTTGTCATGATAGGGTTGGGTTATGATAAAATGTGATTTTTTTTTGGATTGGGTATTAAAAATGATGAGTTTTATAAAGGTTGTGAGAGATGGTATAGATGAGGAGGGTTATGAGTTTTTTTTTTAGATTTTGTAGTGAGGTTTGTTGGGTTTTTAGATTTTATAGGAAGGGATTTTTTATAGAGAAATGATGGTGCTTATTTTTTTGATAATGATGGGGATGTTTTAGTTATGAATTTGATATAAAACATTCATTCCAAAACATAAAATACCCATTTTAAAAACTCTCATAGTTATTCTTTATTATTAAAAAGTGATTTCTTACTATCAATATTAAATATTTCCACAATATTTAAAAGTAGCCTTCATATAAAAAACTTAAAATCCCAACATTCAAATCTATCCCAAAAGTCTCATCTTTAAAAACACCTATTCTATAACTTCCTTATTTTTTTACCCATTATCCAAATGCTTGACTCAATTTTTTAAAGAATCTTTTATTTTCCTTCTATCAGTATACCTTAATGTTTTAAATTTTCCTATCACCTATTTCTATTATATATGAAAAATTTATTTCTAGCTTTTTTGATATCTCCTTCTGATAACCTTGCCGATATGATACCGCCCCTATCAGCTCCAAGGTCTATTCCTCAATATCATTTGCATAATTGAAAATCTCTTAGCATCTAATAACCCTGAAATTTCAAATAACTTTCTTTCTGATATATCCAAACGTAATGAATTTCTAAGTATTTTATATACTCAACTTCTTGGAATATCTAATAAGTTATCCTTTGACCCTAACTATGGAAATCAAACTATAGCTGAACGTTCATCTTTATGGCTCCAATAAAAGCAAGAAAAAATCAGAAAAATACGAGTTAAAAAAATAAAAAGGCGGCTTCAGAGTGTACCTTCCACCCAAAACTAAATACAACTTCATATCATTCAATCAAATCAACCAAACGTAGTCTATCCATAAAAAGCTTTTTTCAATTCACAACTTCAAAATCCCTCAAAACTTTAAATATAAACTTTTTTACTATAACGAAAAAGCATCCTTATCTCAAAATAACTCCTCAGAAATCTCAAAAAACTACAGAAATACTTTTATAAGCTCCTTTATCACCAAAAACTACAATAAAATCTACCCTATTATCACACCTTTAAAAGTTGCTCATAAATTTATTCTCATAATTTCAAAAAAAAAAACACAAAACCACATTTAAACTATAAATCTTTAAATTATATCCCTAAATAATCAAGTATTATAAACATTACATTGAATAATTGCATCAAGTATTCTTGAATGCCCTTCTAAGCTTTTGAGTATAACTTTTCTACGTTGAATGCATATTGCAACTTCTGCAGATAGGCATACTTCTTCACCTTTCTTAACTATTTTGGACAGTTCACAAAATAGATGTTTCAATAAAGATTTACCGAATATGCTTTTGAATTGAAGAAAGTTACCATGATGGCCTATTCGGAGAAAAACTCTTTTAGCATCTGAGGAATTTTCAATTATCCCAACTTCAGAATAATGTTTGCTGATATCTTCAAATGAGACTTGGTTGTTATGAGATTTATCAAGACGTTTGAACCATTTTTCTATAACATCAATTAGATAATTGAGACTTATACTTTTATTGTTAGTAGGTTTGACTTTTAGATCTCTTAAAATAGACTGTAAGACAATTTCAGTTTTAGAGTCCTCATATAATTTAAGGAGCTCTTGTTTTGAATATGAAATCATGTTCAAAGGCTGCCCCTCTGATATGTTCCTAAACATTTCAACTAAAGTATCACAATCTTCACTTAGACCTAGGCTTACAAACAATTGTGCCAGATTAAAAGCTCCAATCCTCCCCCTTTCACAATTAAACATAATAAAAACTGCATCTAATACTTCACTGAAATGCTTAATTTTTTCAATACTAGGTAGGATTTTTTTACATGATTTCCCTCTGCTTTTCACATCATAAATCATAGTATTGAGCTTTTGAAGTATAGGATCTTCTTGGATGTACAAAGAATTTACCCCATCAGAAAATGCTCTTGGGTTGATAGGAGAATAATTAGAACTTTGACGTGATGACATATGTAATGGTGAAAGAGATACTTTGCGAACTGATTTTATAATGCGAGAGTTGTTTAGTGGCGAAAGTTTGAAATCTTTATATTTCCCATATATAGGTGTTGAAGATTTTGGATAGAAAGATTTCTGTTTGGTTCCTGTATTTTTCATAGTTTTATTATTATATTATAATAGTGGATGATTAGTTTTTTGGCTTAGGTTGTTTTTTTTTTTAGGAATATAAAGGAGGAAGGTATAAATTTACTTGCTTTTTGTGGGATTGATATGGAAGACAAGCATTAAGAGTTGGAAAATTTTGTTAAATAAAATTCTAAGTTTTAATAACATATCACCAGTCTCTAAATCCATTTTTAAAAATTATTATAATTATCCAAGTTATAAGTCTTTCTCATAACGGTTTTGATTTGCAATATTACTAAATCAAACAATCAGAATTCTTCATAAAAAATCTAAGTCATCCAAGTATTCTATAAAAATCCAAATTCTATATCATAGCCTTTACCATAAAAAAATTCCAATTATATCATCAATCTTTAAAAAAATCCTAAAATATTTTCCAAAATACAACCAAAACATCATATCTCTAAATGTTTCCTCAAGTTTCCTTCATATTTAAAAAAATCCTTAACTACATAAAAAAAAAATCGTTTTCTTCATTAGATCTCAGATAAAATTCTGATAATTTTCTTTATATCTTTAAATAGTAACAAAATCTAATGATTCAACATATAAAAAGATGAAAAACAGATACAAACCAATAGAAATGCAAAGCCCAAAAATTTTCCAAGGAATCGGTAAACGGACCTTAAGCGAAAGGTTGCCAGGGTTAATCAAAAATGAAAGAACAAGTTCATTTATAACAGGTCATAAGAATTCATATATGAAATTTTTCGAGAGCTTTGAAAAAATGTGTGATAATTACGAAGAAATCCCTGATATAAAATTTGAAGATGAAATAGATAAAGATAAAGAAAAAACTACCCCAAAACACAAGAAAATAATAAAAGATGAAAAGATGAGTTATATAATTAAACAGTTAAAACATAGAATAAAAAACAGTCCTATACGAAAAGCAGTATGTATAAAATTGGATAGGTTTAAAACACAAAATAATACTGAAGAGCATGTTGGCCCAGGATCATATTCTATAATCATACCAAGTAATTCAGAATCACATGAATTCTCTACAATTCCTAGATTAAAAACCCCAATATCTCATAATATATACTTAATACAAGCTGCTTTACCAAAGAAATTGTCAAATAAATCTTGTATTTGGAGGAATAAAAATTTTGTTGGAAATAGTGAAATCATTAGAGAAAAAAGACAGTCATTAAATTTTATCAAAAAAAGTCGTGTGATTGAAGTTAGAATGGCTAGGGAAAGTTTGGATCAACATAATAGAGAGGAGAAGCTTAAGAAAATTAATCAAAAAACAATTTTATTTGAAAAGAGGATGAAAGAGCGTAATAGGTTTAGGGTACAGAAAAGTTGGATACTTTTGATTACCCTTTTGAGTTTTTCGAGTGTTATAAATATCAAGATCGCTATGTTTTATAGAAATTTAGAAGCTATGATTAAGTAATTTTACCAGGGTTTTAATAATTATATGGATTATTAGTTTTGATTATATTGTGATTTAGATAGTTATGAAAAAAACTAATAAAGTTTGTTTATTGAAAGTTAAGCACCAAAGTCATATAACCAGGCACACTCTATCTATAAAAATTACACTTAATTATTTAAACAATTTTTTTAACCATCTAAATTCATTCAACCAAAATGCCCAACCCTAAGTTTAATGAAT
>MPUH01001492.1:0-14040 GCA_001970955.1 Stentor coeruleus | reverse complement strand
ACTGAATCTGCCTAAAGAAAGAGATTGTAGGACAAACAAACCTCGATCGGATAAGGTTTAAACCATGCGACCTTAACTATCACCCACTTTAAACTTTAAACATATAAATAAACAAATATAGATTTCCTTTTAAAATCTTAATAATAAAATACTTAATTTCGTCTTCTTTGAATTTTTAACTAACGATTTGCTTAGATCCTATCAAATGCGCTTTAGCATTTAGTTAATTTTTCTACCATAATATATATCAATAATTTAATATATATATTTGTATTATAATATAAATACAAATAATTAATCATCATTTTGTTTGAATAATATCTGATATGGCTTTTAATTGTTTATATGCAGTATATTATTAGTTTTGATAATTCATAACAATAAATTCTAATATTTGTATTATAATTATTGATTTATACCTACAATTAATTCATAAACCCCAGTTTATCAAATTCTAATATTTGTATTATAATTATTGATTTATACCTACAATTAATTCATAAACCCCAGTTTATCCTGAAATTTTGCTTAATTTAAAATCTTTATTATAAAATTATATTCGAGTTCATTCAAATTAATCAAAGCTAAATTTATGATTTCATTTTTTGGAGTGTTTCCATTAGCGCGTTGTATCATCTAAGGGCACATATATTTTTGGTTTTTATATGTATCATGTTTCATTTGTTGATTGAAAGATATCCATTATTCTTTAGTTTTTTTTTCAGCTTTGCCACAAATCATACCTGTATACTATAATTTATGTGTTCTGCTGTATAAAAATGACTAAATCAAGGGTAAAAAAGGAAGAAGATAAGAAAAAAAACAACCTCAAATCTCTTCCAGTCCTCAGTACCTTAAAAGAAGGTTTACATCTAATAGGAAATCCGCCTCTTTCTGTTATATGCATCATGCGTAAAGTTCATTTTCCTGCAATAAAACTCACATCAGAACCAAATACACACAAATATTTCACCCAAAGATATGGTCTTTTCTCCAAATATGATGAAGGGATTCAACTTGACGATGAAAGCTGGTATAGTGTTACACATGAAATTATAGCTCAACATATTGCCTATATCTGTCGTAATTGCTCAATTGTTATGGATGGATTCGCAGGTGTTGGGGGGAATGTTATACAATTTGCTAAATACTGTAAGGTTTTAGCTGTGGATATCGATAAATCAAAGTTGGAAATGCTTGAAAACAACGCAAATATTTATGGAGTTTTATCAAATATCAAATGCATTGTTGATGATTTTCTTAATATCCCATCTCACAACTGCAGAGTTGATGTTGTTTTTGCATCTCCACCTTGGGGAGGACCAGGTTATTTGAATTCGCGGGTGTTTGATATTAGTGAAATGGCTCCAAAGCTTCAGGAAATCCTCAGAGCTTGTGAAAAAATCGCTGAAAACACAATTCTTTACTTACCAAAAAATTTAGACCCTTTAGATATATACAGGATTATCATGGAAACTCATCTGAAATACAAGAAAATCGAATTTCAAGTGTATTATATCGGGAAGAATATCAAAGGCATCGGCTGTTTCTTAGGAGACCTTGTTCACCCAGACCTCGAAGACCTTAAATTTCTTTTGAATGATAAAACATATATATTTAATAGAAATAATGGATAAGTACAAATATATCAAAACAATCGGAGATGGGACTTATGGAACTGTAAGTAAAGCTCTAGTTAAAGGTACAAGAGAATTTGTAGCGATAAAAAAACTTAAAAAAGGAGTGAATTCATGGGATGAATGCAGCGAAATGCCTGAGATTAATGTTCTAAGAAAACTAAGTCATGCAAATATTATCAAACTCAGAGAAGTAATCCGCGAAAGAGATGATCTTTATCTAGTATTTGACTACATGGAATGTTCATTAATTGACTTCCTCCAACGAAGCCCAAGCACCCATCCTCTAATAGTGTCGTTTATTCGTCAAGCAATGGAAGGATTAGCATACATTCATAAGGCGGGCTATATGCACAGAGACATGAAGCCAGAAAACATTTTAATATTAGACGACTTGTGTAAAATCAGTGATTTTGGCTTAGCTAAACGAGTTGGATGCCAAAGAAACACTGACTACATTAGCACTCGTTGGTATCGAGCTCCAGAAATCCTCCTTCATTCTCCAGTTTATACAACAGCTATTGATATGTTTGCTATGGGATGTATAATAGCTGAGATTTATCATGGTAGAGCATTATTTCCAGGAACAAGTGAAGATGATCAATTAGAAAAAATTACTGCTACTTTGGGAACTCCGAATAACTGGAAAGATGGATTTGTTTTAGCTAGAAGATATGGGTATCAGTTTAAACAATATCCTGGAATGCTACTTAATGAAATAATTCAAGCCCCTAGGCAGGCTATTAGGCTTATGGAACTTTTGCTTAGGTGGGATCCAAATGAAAGATGTACGGCTGCTCAGGCGCTACAACACCCTTTTTTGGCTGGAAATATTCCTGAACGGCGGAAACTTCCTATTTATCCAGAACAAAGCCGAAGTACTGATCGTTTTAATAACTTTTCTAATAAAAAATCTTATTAATTGCAATTTGAAATCTTAATATACCAAAATATAATTCCCTAATCTCTATTAAAATTACAACCTCATTTCTAACCTACTTTATTTTCTTAAATAAAAAAGCATAATATTATCCTTCTCAAAAAATCCTTCTTCATCTTAAACCATTCTATTGATACGAAATATTCTATTACTTAAGATCTACTGCTGTCGAACCTTTAGAAGCACCAATGCCAGGTCTTCCATGTTTGACTGGTTTATAAGTTATAGAGAACTCAGCAAGATATCTTCCTATCATATCAGGCTTGATTTCTACTGGGACGAAAGTTCGACCATTGTAAATTCCAACAACTGAGCCAACAAGTTCTGGGAGAATAATCGCATTTCTCAAATGGGTCTTTACTGCTTTAGGCTTCTCACCCAAAGGCACGTCCTTCTTAGCAGCCACACATTTCTTATAAAAGCGGATGTATTTGTGAGGAACTTCTCTGTTAACAAGTCTTCGTTTTGCTCTTGAACCGAGCATTTTCACGAACTTATCTCTTTCCATCTTCACTAAGTCCTCAAGATCAATCCCCTTGTACGTATAGCGTCTGAAGGTCCTTTTCTTTGGTTGGGAATCTGCCATTTATATTAGTTGGAATGGAGTATATGTGAGTGTAGTGGGAAAATTTTACTTGATATAGAATAGAATAAAAAATACTTGTGAAGTAGTTAGAAATAAGACAGGTATGATACTTATTTAAATGCTAGGTGTAGAAAAATATTGAAAATAAGATTTATGACATGAATGATGTTTAAAGGAAAAACTATAAGTTTAGGAATTTGGTAATTTATGGAGAGTAATGAATAAGATATTGGATTAAGTAGTTGAGAGAAATATGATTAACTAAGTATCTTCTATTATGAACTCTTTCATAAAGCACATATTATCAATCACTTTAATAACACTATTTTCAACAATGCACATGTTATAAGGAAAATAATACTCATCTTCAAGCGTCTTCGAATGCAAAATCTCTTCATTCTCAGTATCAAAGGACAAAAACAAACTTTGATTATTTGTTTTATTGGTCCCACCTATAATTAGTAATTTATCTCCTAAACAAATAAGAGCAACTGAACTCACAGAATGATCAAATCTAATATCAAGTAAATTCCAAATTCCATCTTCATATTTTTCAATAGATCTAATATCATTTCCAGATATCCCTCCAACAACCCAAACAGTATTTCTATAACTAATAGAGCTTAAGCTACTTCTAGGCATATTCAAATCTTTTACAGTAACCCAATCATTTTCAAAGTACATTTCTACTGAAGCCAAATCGTTTGATCCATTACTTCCTCCAATAACACAAGGTGATTTGTTAATCCATGCCATTGAGTGCCATTTTCTACCTGCCTTAAGTGGGTGAATTTGTTTCATATATTTCTCAGGAAGCTTTAATATATACACATTATCAAGTACCTGACCATCAATATCCCCACCTGTAATAAGGATTTGTGTGTCACTTACTGCAAGTAGACGGGCACTAGAAAAAATCATAGGATGATGGACTTTGCGTTTTTTTGGAAAAACAATCATTTCATTATAAGATTTAAATCCACATGCATACTCTGAATAATTGTATAAAGTATGGAACATAGTCGAGCTTTTATATGAAAAAATTTTGGGTATGGATTTTATAATACTAAATGAAGGGGGATAAAGGTTATGTATTGCTTCTGCGTATTTTGAAAATACTAAATAGCTTTCGAAAGGAGTGAAAAAAAGTTTGTCAGGAATTGATTCGATCTCATCTACATCATTAATCACTGAATTGCACATGCTGATAAAAGACTCAAGTTCTTTAGAAATCATTTCAGAACGTTCTTTGATTGTTGAGATTATTTTTTCTGTTTCACTTTTAAGTAGTTGAGCATGACGTAGGGTTTCTTGTTTTATTGATTCAAGTTTGCATTTGAATTGCTTTTTTAGGTTTTCTGAGATAAGATAAGATTTAGTTTCTTGGCTAAAAGCAGCATGGCTCCCAGGTCTTTGTTCGTGTTCTGGATAATCTTTGCTGCAAATCCACACACCGGGCTTTTCACATTGACAGAGAATCTTAGTTGGTTTCCCACATTCTTTACATGAGAATCTATCCATTTATAGAAAAAATAAGGATATACTATGATGTAAATTAATCTAATATTTAGGAATTTATTTGATTATCTATGTTGTGTGTTAGATAGTTTAACTAGGATGAAAAATTCTTAAAATTTAATGAAAAATCTCTTAAGAGATTTTTGAAAGCACTTATGCTTTTAATATTTATAACTATTTATTGCTTTTTGAAAACCTTATGCTTTTAATATTTATAACTATTTATTGCTTACTTTAAATCCTAATTTAGGAATTTTATTTTAAATTTCCTTATAGTAATAATACTGAATTCATCTTCCCACTTTTACCATCATAAATTATTGAGAAACTTTTGCCTCCAAAACTTGTGAGAGTAAAAAGTTGTAGGTATACTATTTTTATGTCTCTAGAAATATTAATTCTTGAAAAAAGTTGTGGAGTAAATATACACTTATTAACTTCTTTTCCTGTTCCTTTAAAAATTTTCCTTTTTTTTGATGAGCCAATACTTATTTTTTGCTACATAGTCATTTTTAAAATATCCTTTTTTCTTCAACTTCTTGTTCGATGAAATATAGTGAGTAAATGAGTTCAACTTCAATGTTAATAAAGAAACTATGAAAATTAACTTCTTTAAGGACAGAAAACAAATCTTTTTGTAAAACTTTTTCGCCCCATAGGCGAAATTTATATGAAAAATCCCTTAACTGGAGTTACTTAAAAAGTTAACTCTAATGGCACAATATAAGTATTACATTGTTAATAAACAATACTTAATTTAGAAAAAAGTAGCTCAATAAATTTATATATGCTATATAATTTTTCGTGCCAATATAATTTGCCCATTAGTTTTTCATCAAAAAAGCACTTATCAATTTTAGCATATTCATTCTATTATTAATCTAATGTGCTTTTCTGCGTCTTCTGCTTGCCCAGGAAGTCATAAAATCAATAAAACTCTGTTTATCCTCTTGATTAACATCTGACATCAATGGATGTCTAAGCAACATATCACATCCCGGTCTTCTAGAAGGATCTTTCTCTAAGCAGAAATCGACAAATTTTATCATATTGTTACTCCACCCTGCATTTCTTGGTACACTAGGTGCAGGTTTTGTAGCTATAAGATATAAAGCTCTCATAGGGCTTTCATCCAAATACGGAGGTTCTCCCAATATCATTTCAATAGTTACAATTCCAAGACTCCAAATATCAACTCCAACTCCATAGTCACTTCCAGTAACTAATTCAGGGGCCATCCAACTTGGTGTTCCTACAACAGAATGTCTAACATGCTGTTCTTGAGTCAATTGAGCAGCATATCCAAAGTCTGCTAATTTTACAGCTCCATTCAAAGATACCAAAATATTATCACTTTTTATATCTCTATGAATGCGGAAATCATCATGCATTGCTTTAAGTCCTAATAAAATCTCTCGAATAATATAAGCAATTATCCTTTCTGGGATTCTCCCTACATTACCTAAAATTAAATCAGTCAAACTTGCTTTCATAAGTTCGACAATCACCCAAAGAAAACCATCATAATCATAGCTTTCATAATAGTTAACAATATAAGGACTTGCAGAAAGTTTTGTAAGAATAATTTCATTTACTATCATGTCTCTCTGTTCATCGTTTTGAATTTCAATTCTTTTCACTGCAAAATTCTCATTTGTTTGCTTGTTTTTGCATAAAAATACCGAACCTGCTCCACCTTCCCCAAGCTTGCTTAAAAGTTCATAAAAATTCAAAGGGTCATCAGAAATAATTTGCAAATGCTGATTCCCTGTTCTGGCGAACTAAATATTTTTTACACTTGATGCACGTGGCATAGTTTTAACTCCTTCGTTAATAGTTTTTACGACTTCTACAATTGATTGCTTGTTATTTTCATATTCTTCTTCAGAGATCCCAAGGTCAACTTTCATTTCTTCACGAGTGTTGCATGTTGGAGGTGGTTGAATATGAGGACGAGATGGAGCTTTGGATGAAACTTTAGTTGTTTCTATATTGTGACAATCTACACAATATCTTTTGTCTGTAAAAATCCCAGGAATGCTTACTTTGATACTACACTTTTTGCAAAATATTTTTCCTGGTTAGGAATTACCGCATGTCACGCATTTTCTTCGCTTGGATATAAGTTTGAAGGATACTTTACATTTGAAGCATTTACTCTTTGAGCCTAAAACACTTGCTATAATATCCATTATTAATGCTACAATCAGATTATTTTAATATGAAAAAAAAATTTGGATTTCAAGGAATAAATGCAAAAATTTTAGTGTTTTTATTATGATTTTGAATTTATGTAGTTATAGTGAATTTTTATAATTTAATTCAAAGGAATTTTTGTATATGAGATACTTTTGTTCTTGTGTTGATTAAAATGTAATTTATTTCGATTTTTTTAATGTTGCCGTAGCATTTGGTTATAATAAATTTATTGACATGCTCTTTGAAATTAAGGTATTCATCAATATTTTACAAATTTTATAATTGAAGGCTTTTAAAAGGTAATTCTAAATTTTAAATAATTTTTAATAAAATGTAATGATTTGGTAAATAATATTCGTATAAATTATTTATTTGAATGATTAGTAGTATTTTTGATTTTATCATTAATAGTTTATTATGGAAAAGGGTAACAATTTAACATAAATAGATGTTCCTAGTAAAAAAAATGCAAGCAAGATATAATATTTAAAGATTACAGTGAAAATTATATAAATTTTAGCAGTGATACCAAAGATAAACAATTAACTAATATCGATTTGAACTAATTACTATAAGTTATAAATCTAATCTTGTTTTTCAACATTCTGCTTTAATAATAGTATTAAATTTCTATATTTATTAAACCATCTATAATTAATGATAAATAACTTCTAGATACCATTTTGAAAATTATTAGAGAAGAAATTTATATTTATTATTTAATAGACTAATATTCTAATTTCTTTAACAATAAATATAACATAACTTAAGAGTTTTACTTAAAATTAATATAATATAACTGTATGACTTTCAAAAAATAATAAATTCACTAAGTTAAATGCATTTAAAAAGGAAACAAAAATTATCAACTTCCACCATTATATTAAAATGCTAAAACTATCAAAGGTTGTGACACCTATTAGCATAAAGTATAGCGATTTTTTTTCAGGTAAGGATCTTAGTGATATCCTTTTTGAATCTTATGGCCCATTTGGCACTGGTTATATTTCAATCTCTGAGATTCCAAAATACAGTATTCAACGTCAAGCAATTCTTAAACAAGCCCGAGACCTTTACAGATTACCAATGGACATTAAAAGTAAACTTCAATGCCCAGAATCAAACTACCTTATCGGTTGGAGTCAAGGTAAAGAAGTTTATAAAGGACAGGTGAATGAAAGCCAAAGTGTTTTTTATACAAATTATTTCGAACAAGAAGAGTCTCATTTACCATTACCTAACCTATGGCCTGGTGCTGAACTGCCAAATTTTAAATCTGCTCACAAAGCTTTTAATTCAACAGTTTACAATACAACTCTCATTGTTTTAGATCATTTAGACAAATTGCTTAAAAAGCATTCTCTGACTATATCTTTAAAGCAAATCATAAGTGAAAGTCGCCATCCAATAACACTACTTTTACACTATCTTCCTCAAAAAACTCCAAAAGAATGGAGTCGTTGGCATTGTGACCATGATATTATTGTTGGACTATGTTGCCCTTTATATACAAATGAAGATTCAGGTGAACAAGCTGATCCCGAAGCTTTGAATTGGGAGACTAATTTGTGCATAAGGAATAAAGAAGATGAGGCTATGAAAGTTCGAGCAAAACCTGATGAATTATTAATTCATATAGGAGAAGCTAGTCAGATCATTACTGGAGGAATATTAAGAGCTACTCCACATGCAGTTATTACAGATGGAACTAAAGAAAATTTATCTAGAAGTACTTATGCATTATTCTTTGATCCGAAACCAGAATTTGAGCTTATTTGCCCAAAAACTAAGTATAGTGATTTTGCATTTTTAGAGTATAACGGTATGCCAAATTTAAGAGAAAAGTGGCAAAACGGAATTACGTTTGAAAAATTCGGCTATAACACTTTTACTTAGTTTATCATAACAATTAGTTAGGAAAATTATAGTAATTAAGATATTAACATGGAAAAAAAATATAATCACTTTCAGAGGTTAATAATCATTTTTATTTAAGCTTTATAATTTGCGAATAGAATTTAACCCATAATCACTTTCAGAGGTTAATAATCATTTTTATTTAAGCTTTATAATTTGCGAATAGAATTTAACCCAGATTAACTTCATGAAATATTCAATCACTCTAATAAACTATCAAGATTTTTTTATAAGAATAAGCATGAAATTAATCGATTTTAAACTTATTTAAATTATTAAGTAGTATTTCTCTACCGAAATACTTGGAAAACTATTCTTATATTCTATTTTCAAACAAAATATGCTTATCACTACCTTATCTTTTCTTATTTCCATCCATATCCCTTTATCAAGCATAATAAAAATAACTTGCAAATATATAAATATAAACTATTTCTGATATCACAAAAATAAAATATTTTAAAGTTATAATTTCCAAAAACCGTAACGAATTGATATTTAATAATCAAATTCTTAATCCAACTTCATTCAAATTTTCCAATTTCTTAAATTTCCCCAATATTCTTTCTGACCAAATATCGTTTTCTAAATTCACTAAAACAATCATCTATATTAAATAATTTCTTTACCAAAAAATAAATTTCTAAATTATTTTCTCATGACCTTAATAATAATGTCTTTTGTATTTGGAAATTACGAAAGTGAAGTGACAACAATTCTAAGCAAACTCAGCGAATTGCTGAACACTCCAATCGCAACTGTAGACCAGTTACGTTCAGGAATTCTTATCAGCAAGCTAATCGCCCTTTATTTGAAGCGTGAAAAACTTGATGGGATTCTTCAAGGTAAAACCAAAGAAATTTGGCAGTGCAACTGGGAAATCATCTTACTTCACACTCAGAATCTCTTACCAGACGAATGGAAAAGCATTCGTGCTTATGAGATAATTTCAGATTCCGGTCTGTTATTTACAATTACCAAGCTATACCTTTCCCGAGTAAGTCGTCGAGAAAAAAGTATTTCACGTTTAAGTTCTCGACCAAGTCAAAGCCATCAAGGTCCACGTCGTTATTTATCAAAATCTCGTTCTTCAGTGTCAATAGTATTAGAAGATAAACCGGTCCCAGGCGCAGTTTCTGAAGAAGTGAAGTCTCAGATTCACTCATGGTTGGTTGAGTCTCAAGTAATTCCCCCTAATCTTTACTTACACGAATTCATGTATAGAATCCGTACAGGGATTTCCTTAAGTGATTTAATCAATCGACTTGAAGGTAAAAGTGAAGTGGTTCATGGAGTTCATAAAAACCCAAGAAATACATCATATTGTATAGCGAATATCAATAAAACTTTGGAATATTTAAGAAAAATCTCTAAAGTTAATTCGAAGTACCTTTGGAGCTCAGCTGAAATCCATGCAGGTAGTGAAGAGCATGTTTATGGTTTACTACAGGATATAAGACAATATTATATGCATAGATATCCAAATTATATGACCAGAGCTAGAAGTTCATCAACTGGGAGACTAAGGAGAAATAAAAGTGTTGAGGTCATTTTTACTCCAATTAAAGTGACTAGTGCAATGAAAAGAAGTGTTATTCAATGGGTAAACTCGCTTGGTCTAGAAAGGTTTGTAGTTTTTCATGGGGAATCAAAAAGAGACTATATATTCAACGGAGTACTTTTATGTGAAGTTGTTGGTGAAGTATTTCAAAATAAAGTCAAATATATTTTTAAACCTACTACTGATGCTCAATGTGCAGAAAATACAAACTCCGCTCTTAAAATCATTAACAGCAAGATAACTTCTAGAGGGAAATTCCCTGAAAGAATCCAAGAACCAAATGAAGAAATCATTTGGGCTATATTATGGGAATTAATGAATAATAATAGAACTTATACTGATAGTTATGATACTGTTGGCATGAAAGGACTTGAAGAATCACTTATAGCCTGGATAGATTCAATGAAACTTTTGCCACCAAGAGTGACAACAATCCTAGAACTAGTTCCAGGATTTAGAAATGGAGTACTTTTAGCGCAGATTGTCATGAATGTAATCCCAGATAAAAAACTTGAAATTGTTCCTGTGCCACAAACAGAACATGCTGCAACTTTGAATATTAGAAAAACAATGACTTTACTTAGAAATGAACCTAGAATGTCACAGAAATTCACTTGGAAAGAAAGGGAAATTCATTTAGGAGACCTTAATATTATATTTGGTTTATTAGAAGATTTACACAAACTCGCTGATGGTATTCCTGCAAAAAGCAAGTCAGAAATTAAACCTTATCTTGGATCAGGATTTTTGTCTAATACACTAAAATCCCCTGGTATAGCTGAAATTCCTTCAGAAAGAAATTTTGGTAAAGTTAGGGATCTTGAAGAATGGATTGAAGGAATGGGGATTAGGCATTCAGGACTTGCAGGTGAACATTTGAAAGAGTTTAAATCTGGAGAGAAACTTTGTGAGATTTTAGAAGTTTTGGAAAGAAATGAATTTGATGGTTTACATAGAAACCCTAAAACTACAGCTGCTGCACTTGCTAATATCAGAAAGGCTTTAGAGCATTTGTATAAAAAGCCAGCTTTCCCTAGTAAGTATATGTATTTGGATGATCAGATACTAGTTGGAAATGGAAAAGTTATTCGCTCGTTGTTGGCACAGATTAAGAAAATTTATAAAAATAGACTAGCTTGGTAAATTGCATATTATCTACTTATATCTTATATTAACTATCTCGCAAAAGTGCTATAAGCCAGTCTAAGCCTTCTGAAATACCTTCACCAAGTTTAGCACTAGCTTTGACTATCCTCCATTGTCTATTTTTAATCAATGATAATCCAAGCATTTGACTGACTTGTACTTCTGATAAAGCTCCTGGCATATCCTGTTTATTAGCAAATACAAGCAAAGGTACACCTTTTAAGTCACTTTCTTGTAACATTGTAATCATTTCTTGTTTAGCTGTATCCATTCTATCAACATCAGTACTGTCTATAACATAAATAACAGCATTAGTATTAGGATAATAACATCTCCAATATGGTCTTATTGTACCTTGTCCTCCTAAGTCCCATACTTGTAGTTGTAAATTATTATAATTCACAGTCTCAACATTAAAACCAATGGTAGGAACAGTTTCTATAACTTGATTAAGTTGGAGCTTATACAAAAGAGTCGTTTTTCCAGCGTTGTCCAGACCTAAAATGAGGATTCTAATTTCTCCTTTGCCAAACAGTGTGGAAAACAGCCTAGAGAACAAAACACCCATTTATAAGGCTATTACTATTAGTTTGAATTAGTTTTTGTATTGGAAAATATGGTTGTGCTAAGAAAGGGGCTGTAAAAATAATAGCTTTTTTTATATGGTTTGTATGTGGGAAAACTTGATAATAATTTGATTCTTTTACTTAGAAATATAAATTTTATTTATACGATTAAATTATCCTTTTAAAAATCATGGGTTGTTTTATGGGAATAATTTATAGCTTATTGTGAATTTATATATAGAAACTGGTAGGTTTATTTTTTAAGATAGATATTAGGATAAATACTTGAGAAATGATGACAAAATGATATATTTTTTTATATATAGAAATCTAGGGCTTCATTCTGAGTGTTATTATCATCTAAATATTCAACAAATTTAGAGTTTCTGCTGAATATTACAAAAAGTTTGGATTGTGAAAATATTAGCATGCTAAGTATGAAGAGTTGGTGTAGACAGGAAGTTAGTTTTTAGATTTTGGAATTTCCAGACCTTCATTTTTATATACAATTAACAATCTTAATTCAGTGGCTGCTAAAGTTGCCCTTTAGCATACATTCCAATTTATAAAATAAGAGACCAATAATTTCTGGAATATTCAAAGACACAACCTGTAGGTTTATCATAATAATAGCATATAATAAAATTTGTTTACTAAATTTATTGAAAAAATGTATCTCTTCTTAACTTTAAGCCTTTGAACCATATTTCTTGTTATTTTTTTTGAGAAAAGCTTTACACAAAACTGTAAGTCCAAATCATGTAGAATAAAAGCTGAATAAAATTCTGACTTAGACGAACAAAAAATATCCCTCAAATAATTTTCTGGATCTCAGAGAATTTTATAATAATTATTACTAGTAAATAATTTCTAAGGCCTTATCTTGACTGAATTGTGAAAACTTCTTATCCCTTAAAAAAATCATACATAATTCCTACATACAAAATTCTTAAATCTCTTATAAATCTCTCTATATTTAAAACAATATCTTCACCCTCTAAACAAAAATTACCCATTTTTCTAATAAACTATTCTAAGTTTTATCTATTAAGAAGATATGGAAACTAGCTTGAAAGTTGTCGAGAACTCAAGAACTTGATTTTTATTGATAAAGAAACTTTTCACACCATTAGCAAAACCAAAAGATTGATTAGAAAAGAATCCAGTGCCCGGTAAATACCCTTTAGCTTTTTTATTTCCATCAAGATCTAAAATATAAAACTTTGAATTTTTCATGATATTCTTTTTACCTCCAAACAAAAAGAACTGATCATTACTAGTTAAAAGGCCCATACCTTGATAAGGCCATGGAGAAGCCCATGATAAAAGTTCCCATTGATCTTTAAGCCTATAAACTGTTTTCGATAGTTCACCATTTTCAAATCCAGCCATCAAATAAATGCTATCATTGAATGAACAAACAGCTGCATTTTCTTTACAAACAGGTAAAGGTTCAGTTATAATCCAGTTTTCTGTATGATCCAAGTATTCAACTTTATTACAAGTTTTGCCACTTATCACATAAAGTCTATCATTATGCCAAACTGATGAATGATTAATATGTTCATAATTAAGATTGCTTAGTGGCTCACTTATTGAAGTTACTTTATATGACATTTTTTTATAAACTACGATTAATCCATTTGGAGTTGTTGTAAAGTTTTGACTATAGGATTTTAATGCTGATATTTAAAAAATTTAAAAAGGTAATTTTTAAAAAATTAGCATGAGCCTTTCACAATCGTTATCAGAATAATAGCAATAATAGTCGTGAGGGTAATCTAAATTCAAATTTAAGTCGATTTCAATATTATTCATTTCAAAATCTTCAGATTGTTCAGCATAGTATTCATCCTTATTAGAATTCTTTAAGATTATTTCACCTTGATCTTCATAAGTAGGTTGTTCTTCGAATTCTTCAGGTGCCTTTGGTGAGTTTGCAAATGCTAGTGCATTAATCGAAATAGTCT
>MPUH01001491.1:0-14044 GCA_001970955.1 Stentor coeruleus | reverse complement strand
GAATAGAAGATCCCTGCAGTTATGCCTGAAAATTGTTGGATTATGCCGAGAAGGATGCCGATTCTTAGCATTTTTCGGTATTTGGGTTCAGTGAAAATCTGTTTTAGAGAGACTTCTTTATTTGATTGACCTTTCTCTTCATTCTCTTTATCCTCATTGTTCTCATCGTTCTCTTCATTCTCTTCATTCTCATTGTTCTCTTCATTCTCATCATTCTCTTCGTTCTCATCGTTCTCTTCGTTCCCAACTTGCACTTTTGGATTAAAACGCTCAAGCCCATCATTTACACCTTCTTCAGTATAAACCATCAAAAGGGATTGCATTGCTTCTTCAGTCCTCCCTTTTCTTATAAGCCACAAAGCGCTATCATGCTTACAAACAAAAAGAAAGTAGCAAAACTGATACAAAGCAACAAACCCTGGGAATAAAAACATAAACACCCACCACCAATTAAAACTATTTGAATCATAATCCCCAGTAGGCAAAGGTAATCCAAAACCATAAGCAAAAATTAATCCAACATTAGTTGATATTTGTACCAATGGACCAATCTTAGGAATCATTTCATCAGGAGTAACTTCATTAACAAAACTTACAGGAATTGTCATAAAAATCCCTGCAGCAATTCCTGATAAAAATCTACCAATAGCAAAAGTAGGTGTAAAACTTACAGGAATTGTCATAAAAATCCCTGCAGCAATTCCTGATAAAAATCTACCAATAGCAAAAGTAGGTGTAAAAGGTACAACAGTAATCCCACTAGAAATCATCATAAGTATATCAGTCATCATCATAGATTTTCTTCTTCCATAATAATTCATCATTTTCCCAGCTATCATAGATCCAACAAGTACACCAACAGGGACAATTGTACTGAAGACTGTAATAAATGTGTCTTTCATGTCTCCCCAATTTAAAGATGCTGAAACGTTGTCGGAACATGTATTAAAGACCCCAAGGGTATAACAAAACATAAATCCCCCAAGGACTATGTGCAGAGCCAGTTTCCAAACTTTACCTGGAGAGTATTTCATTTTTTTTATAAAAAATCTTTTTTTCACCTGGATAGATGGATGAATTGCTTATGAAAAATGTAGAGAAAATTGCTTTTGGTTTATTGTGTGGTTAGGATTTTGGATTTGTGTTTCAAGTTTAAATGTGTTTAAATTGGAAATAATATATGTAGGATTATAGTGGTTTAGATAAAACATATTTTATTAGCATTTGATGAATTAGTAATAAAAATAATGATGAAATTTCAATAGCATAGTAGGTATATTGTTTTATGATATTTTATATTTTTAGAAAATAACTATAATACTCAGATTAAAATCTATATTTTAATGTATCAGAATCATCATCAGGTAAATAATTAGTGACTTCTACACAGATACTATTTATTAAAATTTTTATCATTACAGAAAACAGCCTAGCCTGATGAAATAAAGTTTATACATTTATATCCAGCAAGCAATAACATTCTATAAAGACCAATATGATTATTCAAATTAAAATAAAATCTCATTCCCCAATTGTCTTGTCATGTCATCTGGGAACTATCTTCGTATAAAATCAAAATTTTACGTTCAATAAAGTTTTAACAAGTAAAAAATCATGCAGATTAAGATTACCTTTACAAAATAGTCAAATTTAATAAATGGAAATAAGCCAAAAAGTTATACAGAGCAGTTCGATTGTCCATGGTCTGTTTTGGGGTAAGTTTTTGGATAATACAGATATGCTGGTTGTGATTAAAGCTAGATTAGTAGAGGTTTTTGAAGTTAATGAACAAGACAACTCAGTTTATTGCATATTAGAACAAAATCTAGGGTTTGAAGTAAGACTTACAGCGAAGTTGGTTTGGAGTCCTACTGATGTGATTGTATGTTCAAGTGGGAATATGCTAAAATTCCTATCCTTCGAAAAAGACTACTTCCAAACATCCTTTTCCATATCCCTCAACACAACCAAAATCCACAAAATCGAAACTTACAGCGACTACATCATCATATCAATAAACTACTGGCACTTGCATATCTACAGCTTTAAATCCCGTCAACTCCTTCATGAAATAACAATTTTTTCCAGTATAATCGACTGGCATCTAATCGATTCAAAAATCCAAGTTCTCGAATACAACAAAGAAACAAGTTTCTATTCATGGCATATTATCAACACAAATAACTGGGAAATAAAAAACCTTAAACCTTTAGATGTAAAGCTCATACCTATAAAATTCATAAATTTTGATGACAATTTATTAGTTTTTGGCTCTGATAGTTCAGTTTTTATAAGCCCATTAAAAGACTTACAAACCGGTTTACATTTTATGTTAAATGGAGTATATACAGATTCTACAATAGTTAATAACATATTGTATATTGTTACAGACAATGGCACTTTTTATAGTTTTAATAAGAATCTTTCAATTGAAGCACCAGGTTTTTTAGGGAAATATAAAGATTATTTTATTGTAAAAGAAAATGCAAATCTTGAACCTGATAGTAAGATTATAGGACTTGGGTGTGGGATTTTTATATCAAATATTTATGGAAACCAACAAATTTTTATACCATCAGGAGATTTGGTTTATGTTAACAATAGAAATGGTGTACTTGTTGATGGATTTTTAGAAGATTTAAAAGGAAGTTATAATTATAAAACTATTAAAGTTGCTAGTTCAGGGTATGAGAATAGTAAGATTTATGAAATGTATCGAAGCCTTAATGTATGTACAATTGCCAAAATACAAAATATATCCAAGTATTCGACTGGGGGTTGTTCTGTAGATAAATATTTATTTGTATTGCCTGATATTAAAGCTGTTGATAGCGAGAGTTATAAAGTTGTTGAGCTAGATACAATTGGTCTTATAGAAAAAGCGACATTATTAGTTTTGTTAGATGATAAATGCAGATGTTGTGGAAGGATTTTAGAATATGATAAACAAACTAATAAACCAGATGAAAAAATTGTCTTGTGTAGCGAGGATTCAGAAAGTTTTTGTAAAAGAAATACATGGTCTGATGGTAAAACTCAAGGTTTTATCCAAGTAACAGATCAGAATATACTAAAAAACTCAATTCCTATATTCTTATTCCCTGACAAGGCTTTGCAAGCTGTATCTAAAAGTCCATATCTTTGTGTAGGTCTTATATCACAAACAGTTTTAATCTTTAACAATTTTCATCAACAAGCTAGTATCACCCAAGTCGATTTCTCAAGTTTATTTATCGATAATTTCATATATATTGGCCTTCATAGTTGCTCTATCAAAAAATACTCTCTTAATGGTCAAGAATTAAATACTATAGAAACCTTAGCTATTCCTCATACTTTCCTGTAATTATCATACAGCTTTTATTATAATCATTTATTTATAGGACATCGTGATGGATCATTACAGATTTTCTCATCAGAATCCTCAATTGTCCATAAAAAACTTGGGGAAAAACCTTTAGAACTTTGTGTTTATAAAGATAAAATCATTGTCACAACTGATAAAGTTTATTGTATTCATAACAAACATTGGGATTATTCATTAGTAGATATTCAAGGTATGAAAAAAATCATAAACTCAAGTATTTTAATAGGCATTTCTCATGATGTTGTGTTTTTTGATTTAGAAGAAGAATTGTCTTGTTCTTTAAAACAATGTTTAGTCAAAGAGCTTAAAGGGAGGATTAGGAGAATGATTAAAGTTAAAAAAAATCTTATTTGTTGTAGTGTGGTTATAAAAGAAAAACATGTTGTTATTATGTATGATTATGAGAATAATAATGAATTAAGTGTTGAAATTGAAGGATGTGTAAATCATATTAGATATTGGTCTGAATATGATTGCCTTATTATAGGTGTTGGGATTAAAGAAATCGATACTGATTCATTAGCAGAAGGCCAAGAGATTAAAGATGCAGGCTTGGTATATTTCTATAGTTTAGATCTCAAGAAACTCAATAACTATAAATTCTCATACCCAGTCTCAGCTTTATATACAGAAAATCACACTTTGTATATTGCGGCAACTTATATACTATATGCAATTAATGTGACAAACATAAACACTGCTGAGAAAATCGGATCTTTTAAAACCAGGTCTTATATAAATTCTATAGAAAAACAAAACGAGCATATTTTTATAGCCACATCTCATGATGGAATCCTTGGGCTTATTTTACAGCAAAATACTTTTAAAATTGTCTTTTATTCGAAATCACGGTTTAGTACTGATGTTATATGTTTATATAAAACAAAAGTAATTTCTATAGGATTACAAGGATTTATAAGTATTTTAGACCTTGAGTCTAATACAAGTTCTAAAGTTAATATTCATGGAGGGTCAAGGTGTATGTTTTCAGGGAAAATTAGTAGTCACAATCTAAAGGAAGAAGATGATAAGGTTTTGACTGTTTGTTGTTTAAATGGAGAAATTATAGAAGTTGCTAAGGATATTGATGAGAATGTTGTGAAAATAACTAAAGAAGTTTATGAAGCTTTTATTATGGAAGGGATTATTGATATACAGTTTCCATTGGAGATAAATGCGAATCTACTTAAATACTTCCCAAAACTGTCGGAAGAAAGCAAGAAGAGTCTGAAGCTGGAATTCCCTGATATTGAAGAGAAGTTAAGACTTTTATAGTTCGTAAGATTTTTTCTTATTCTTTAGTTATTTTGGATTATGCACCTCGTTGAACCTTTCCACAAATTTGCTGCGGATTTCGTCCATGAGGCTATCGAAATTCATATACTGGTCTGTGAATATCGGTTCAAAAATCTTATATTTAACCACAGCATTACCCCATCTAGCTGAAATTTTTTTTTCATTCATCACTTCATCATATCCACTGCACATGAACATCTGTAAAGGCATTTTCCTAGAAAATGCATATCTTATCATCCCACTTCTAAGAGGTAATGGTTCTTTTTTCAGATTTCTATGACCTTCAGGATATACTAATAAATGCGTTCTCCCGGTCTTGTGGCTATTGAATTTAGTGTCTATCCATTCAAAGAAACCATCGAAATCTTTGGTTGAACCTCTAATAAAAAACCAAATCCCATCTGTTATCCAGCTGATTAAAGCCATAAATGGAAAGACTAACCCTACAAGGGCCCTTGATAAGAAGTTTGCGCTATGTTCAGTGATGACATCATGCATGATAAAGTCACAGAAATTACGATGGTTTCCTAGAAGCATAGCACTTCTGCCTTTCATCACTGGGACTGAACCTTCCATTTTCTGTAAGGACATACCACAAAACCAGGTTGCATGGTCGGTCCAGTAGCCTTGAATATCATCAATTGTCCACATACGCACAAGTAGGGAATAAAGTGTAAACATTTGAAAACAGTAACAAACTCTTATGAAAAACATAACCTTTTTAGGGAATATCGAAACAAGTCCAAGAATGATAATCGTTTGCCACCACATTCTTATGATTATAATAATCTTATAAATCTAAATGGATCAAGCTGAAAAACGTACACTACTAAGGACAATATTCAGCAAATTAAAAGGGTATTACAAATATCGTAAAGCCTTAATCCCATCAAGAATACGAGCTAATGTTCATCTTAGGATAAAAATCAGCTCAAAAGTCTTGAAATCTTTAAAAAACTATAAAAACTTAAGACTTAAAAAGAAAAGACTAAGACAAAGATCAGAAAAACATTATAAACTTAAGCTTAAAGATAAAAGTTTATCTTCTATTGTAATAAACTTACTAAAAAGGCGGAAAGATGGTAAAAAAGTAGTTCAAGCGAATTGGTTTTATAAATACCAACTTCTATGTAGAGTGTTTTCTATATGGAAAAAATATAAATATGTTATAATACATAATGATGAAGTTAAAAAATATATTGAAGATCAGAATATAAAAAGAATTAAAAAAAAATATTTGATGCATATGAGAAAAGGTATAGAAATATACAAGGAACAAAAGATGAATAAAGAAAATTTGGCTGAGATAAGCATGTAAAAAGTATATAGGAAATTTTTATATGGGCAGATATTACAGAGATTTAAATCTTATTTAAGGTATAAGAAAAGGTTTAAGCTTATGATGTTAAATGCAAAGTTCAGTGATAATAGGATAAAAAAAAATCGAGGATTTAAAAGGATGAGGAAGTTTTTAGAAAATAGAAGGCAATTGAAAACAATACAAAGAAAATGTGAGGAACATTACAACAAAGTTTTACTAAAAAGAATTTTAAATGGGATGATGTATAAATGGGGTGTAGATGAAATGAGGATTTTATTTCAACAAAAAGTTTTAAAAGCTTGGAAAATACATAGAGAACAAAGGAAAGGGAAATTAGAATATTATAAAGATATAAAAGAGAATTATAGGTTTAAACTTGTAAAGATAACTTTTCGCAAGTGGAAGATTTATAGAGTTCAATGCATGAGAACACGAAAACAACTAGAAAAAGCTCAAGACTATTATTTTAAGATATCTTTTGTCAAGTATCTACACAAATGGCAATTTTTAATACAAGAAAAAAGGAGAACAAAAGCTCGTATAAATAAATTTCATAAGGATAAGCTGAAAAAGTTATCAAAAAAAACATTTTCTTATTGGGCCAATTATATGAATTTAATAAAAATCAAACAATATGCACCATATCATTATATGAAAAAGCTTATTTATACAACTTTTTGCTTTTGGGTAAACTATGTAGAAACATCTCAGAAATATGCGAGAAACCTTCGAATAGCTAAAAAAAAATATAGAATTTCGCTATTAAAAAACTCATTTGCTTCAATTAAACAACTTAAAGCTTTGAAAATCAACAAATTAACCCTTTACCGCAAAGCAAACAACAGTTTCCGTAAACTTTATCAAAAAAAAAACTTAAAAGCTCTTTATAACTATATAAACACTAATAAAAATACAATCCTCAAAAGAAAAACCATTAAAAAATCCCAGTCAAAATTCACAACCTTAACCTTTTTCCATCTTTGGCACAAACTTTTCCACAAAAAAATCAACCAAAAATCCCTTGCTAATACTTTTCTCTTATCTAAAAACCAACAAAAATCTTTCAAATATTTCAATGAATGGATTCGTAGGTACAACTCCCACTCATCTAAACGTTTAAAAACTAACCAAAAAATCATCACTTTCCATACTAAATGGGACAAATTTAAGCTTGTAAAATACATAAAAAAATGGACTAAACTTTATAAATCCAAAGAAAATTATAGAAAAATGAAAAAAATATCTAGTAAATACAATACAACAAAAGTTTACAGAAAATATTTTCTAGGTTTTTCGATAATATATGAAAAAGCAAAAATCAGGAAGTTAAAAATTTATAAAGCTTTAAAAAGTCATGAAAAAACTTTATTGGTAAAAAGTATTAGAGGGATGATTAAGTATTTTAATATGTCGANAAAAAGTATTAGAGGGATGATTAAGTATTTTAATATGTCGATAAGGAAAAAAATCAAGTTTATAACTGCAGTTAAAACATGGTCTTCAAATATGTATAAAAAAACTTGGAAATTATGGGTTAAAAGTAGGCAGATAAAAAGAAAAAAAATTGAGGAAGAAAAAAAGGCTTGGGAAAAGAGAAATATAGAATTGATACAAGAAGGAGTGAAGATTATGATTGGTTTTGGGATACAAGAAAAAAACAAACGAGATGAGTATATAAGAACTTTGATCATCCACGAAAACACGAAAACAGAAAAACTCATCAGAAAATACGGGGGTAAATGGCTGAACTTCATAAGATCCAAACGCCAATCAATTAAAAAATCCTACACACAGACCATCCCCAACTTCCAAGATGACTCCACCAAAACTAAACCTTATCGTAAACCTCCTCGACGTCTTAACCAAAACTAAAAAAAAAGCTAAATTAAAATAATTTGCCACCGAATTTCATATTAAAAAAAATCATAGCCTTCAAACCCTAGATTTTTGTATATTCATTCTTCTTTTCTTCACACTATTCTGACCAATATACTTCTCAATCTTCAATTTATTCCCAATATCGCATATATAACTAGTATATTCTGGTCCTAAATAATCTTCTTCATTTAATATAACAATCTCATCATTTAATTCATTATCATCAAGACTTCTTCTTCTTTTATCCTTCCTCTCTATTTGAAAAAGTTTACTTTTAAACTTTTCTTTAAACAGTTCAGGTTTTTCATTATGTTTTATCCCCAGATTTTTAACCAAAAGTTTATTAATAAAAGTTGTTAATTCAGGGTTTCTTGGTGATTTTGATTCATGTTGGGTGTTAATTAAAGGTAAAAATTCTATATGTCGATTTGTTGAACTCACTTTTGGATTCATGTTCCAAAATTGTCCAAATTTTCTTTTGTTATTAGACATGAGATCATGAATTTGGTTTTGGTTTATTGAATTAAATAAGAGTTTTGCTGATGGATTGTAGAAACGGGTTAATGGTTGACCTTTTAGTAGTTCAACGATACGATTGTTATCTTTTAGATTGATTTTGTTGTATTTGCTATCGATATAAGCATTGATTTTCTTTTTTGTGTTTTGATAAGCTTGATTTGCATTGAATGCATGGGGGTTAAGATCGTTTTTACGCAGTTTTTCAGTGAGGACATCGATTTTTTTGAACGTTTTCGTCATGTCTTTAGATACGTTTTTAGGAGAAAAGGATTCGAGGTAGCTCAGGTCTTCAACAACTTTGTCTAAGGCATTTGTCAGTCTTAGTCTTGAAGATTTCTTCCCTGAAAGCTGTTTGTGAGAGTCAATCATTTTGAATTATAGTTAATATTATATAAAAAATAGAAAAAGTTAGCTTATGATTCAGCTAAAATCAAGGCATATGCATAAAAAATTTAATTAGTCCTGCATATATTATCTGACATCAAAAGGAGAAAGCAACAGTGAATTAGATTTTTCAGGGTGGTGAAATCCATTATAAGGAAAAACCTCCCAGAACCGCAAAGTCTCATCCCCAGCACCTGTCACAATGTTTTGCCCATCAGGACTTATAGCTAAATATAGGACCCTATAACTATGTCCAGTTAGTGTTGCAATTTTATTATAGCCTTTCCAAATCACGATTTGGTTCATAGAATATCCATGAGTCGAGACAACTTCCTGAGTATTTTTGGAGAAAATCAAATTGCAGACCTGTGAGCCAGTATCAATACATGTTATTTGTTCCCCAGTATGAGTATTCCAATATCTTATAGTTTTATCAGCTGTACCACCACCTGAAGCTAATAATCCATATTGATGAGGAGACCAAGCTAAAGCTTTAACAGCAGCATTATGAGCTGAAAGTTTATTAACAGGTTGATTAGAATGTAAATTCCACAATATAAGTTTATTATCATTACCACCTGAACTTAATTGTTGCTGGTCATAAGACCATTTCAATCCACACACCTCTTGTTTATGACATGTAAGTCTTGAAATAAGATCTGAAGCCATTCGAATATCCCTATTAAAAATCATACGGTCTCTTGAACCTGAAGATACAATTGATGAATTCCATGCTAAAGTACCAACTCGGCTTGAATGTCCATACAGTTGACGTATTAGTTTATTTTGATTAAAGTCCCAAAGCATAACATTCCCTTTATGTGATCCAACAGTAACATAACTACCTTCAGGTGAGCTTAAAACACTTGTTACTGAGTCATTAAGACCAAGATCACATAATTTTGTCACTTTTGATGTTGTAGCATTCCATATATATACACAAGAACCCAAACCTACTATAAGATGATTTGTTATAGACCAGTCTAAAAGGTTTAAATAAAAATCATCAACTAAAGCTGGAGCGTCTAAAACTTTGTATGGGCTTTTTGGAATTTTTCTATGAAAGACTAAAGGGGTATAAAAATCAGGACCTACTAAACCTAGATAAGAATTTTCTTTTCCAGAAGGCTGGCGGAATTTAAATAAAGTGGACTTGCTGCAAATACTTGAAGAAAATTGCCTTTGCAGAAGAACAGAATAAGCTGCTTCGGTATCGTCGTAATGCTGGCCAATTGAGTTTTTATGATTTTTTAAAGCTTTTTTATAGGAGTTTTTATATGAAATTTAGTTTTTGTCTTCTTGAATTTTATCGAAACTACTTATAAGATTGGAAGATGCACGGTTTGGAATGAACCTCTCAGAATATTTGTCAATGTCTGAGTGGAAAGACTTTTTGGGTGTTACCTGCATTTATTATATACCCCCTTTAATTTTAATCACTAAATATAAAGTATATGGGTTTGATGAAGATAGGATTTGATTTGATGATGATTTTGATAGAGTTTTGTGATGGTTTTTTGAATTTTAGTATTGAAAGATTTTTTTGGTAGTTGATGAAGATGATGAGAAGTTTTTTTAATTTTCTAGGAGTTTAAGGCTTTTTGGTAATGGAGGTGTAAAAGATAGAAAATGTGGTATGCTTGAGTTTAAGATTATTAGATTGAGTGGGTGTTAGGAATGATATGAAGAAAAAATAGAAATTTTAGTATAGAAAATGGGTGCTTGTGTGAGGTTAGTTTATATTTTTTATTAGTTTGTGTAATTTTTAAGACCAAGTTAAATTATCTTCATATAATACTAACTACTTATTCTATTATAGTGGAAACTGAAGTATACAACAACAAAAGCCCAGATATTGGTAAAGAATTCAGCATATAAAACAATACTGAGTTTGGAACTGTAACTCTTGATGTATCCATCCATTCTAACTTAATAGTAGCAGTATCAATAGTATTATTAAAAACCACTTTTAGTAAATAATATTCTGTACTACTCAAACTTAAAGATATAGAAGTTATAGTATCATTATTCATAATACTTATCCCATCCCAAAATACTTCTCCCCAATCATCACCAGTTAAATATAAAGTATAACTTTTTGTACTTGTTGGTTTAACAAAACCTAACCAAACCACACTTGTATTTGTAAGACTTAATCCTTGTATTGTAGAATCCCATGAAAATGATATTGTTGCATCTCTTTGAGTAAAACTTTCAGTACCTGTTGCTGTTGGATTACTATAATATTTTCCTAATAATTTTGGATCAAAAATTCCACTCCATACTGTTAAATCTCCTATAAAATCACAATTTGATGATATATCTGATGAAATACATAATCCACTTCTATCAACATTTGCTAATGTATAAGATGCTGAAGCTTTGTAATAACCTTTAGATAAATCTTGTGTAGTTATGGTAAACTTTTAGAGGTTTGAAATTAGAATTTATTTCTTTTGTGATATATACGAAAATGCTTTGAGAAACATATATTGGGTTCCCATATGAATCTTTTAAATAAATATCACTTGTTATTGTGCTTCCAAAAGTATTTGGTGTAGGGACTGAAATTGTTGATTTTGTAAAATCTAAAGCTGCACTTGTTATATTTATATAAAATGTTAAAGATAGAACTGAGTTCATATAAATTTGTGTTGTATAATTTCCTATTAAAAACACTATAACCTTAGCAGGATAGCTTCCATCATTGTTATCATAAATGCTTATTTGTGTTGAAGGGACAATTTTCGTATCATTAAACATACTGATTTCAACTTTATCTCCACCTTTAATCTGTTGACTTCCAGCAGCATCTTTTGCTATGATAATAAACCCACCTTCAGCTCCTGCCATAAGTGAAGATGGAACATCTAATAATGCTGTTTTTGTTGGATCTGTTGGCCCAGTTAATACATTTATATATGTTGAAGCTACAGTTGTCAATACTGAACTTACAGAAAGTGATAATTTTAATGTATATGTTCCTGCTGTAATTGCAGTAAAACTACCTTTATATTTTCCTGATGATTCTGAGACTATTGTTACTGTTACTGATGTTGTTGATAAAGTTAATGTTGCTGTGAAAATATCTGTAGTTGTTATTGCTTGATTACCGTATTTATCCCGAGCTGTTATAAGAAAATATTTTGTTGTTTTAACATATGCACGAGTTAGGTCATCGGTATCTCCAGGATATTGAGAAAGTAAACACATGTTAGCAGTTGTTATGTCTGGTGTTATTGTTAGTTCATAAGGAGATGTTTCAGAAAAAACTTCAGTAAACAGATATGAACTCCCAATTATTTCTTTTGCTATACTACTACTAGACCATGACAATTTTATAAATCCATTATTTCCACCATTTAAATACTCAACCAAAGCTGTATAACAATTTCCTGAACTTAACAAAATAGTCCCTGACTGAATATTATCTGAAATTGTATTAATAATAACAAGACTATTTAATGTTAGTCTAACTTTGTTATCGCTTTCCAAATATAATGTATAAGTATCACTTAATTGAGGAAATATACACCCACTCCAATAAGCAGAGAAAAAATCAGGATATTCCATAGTAGAAAAATCAAAATCTATAACTGAATCTTTAGACGTGAAATACTGTGGCAAAGTATTCGCATGGTTATGATAAACATTAACAGAAAAAAGTCCTTGAAATGAATTGTCTCTATAATAAAACCCATTTAACCCATTTTCTTCCATTAATGCAAGACATAATGAATAAGTTCCAGAAATAGTAACTGATATTAAGCTGATTTTATAAGCAGTAAAATCTGTATAAGATGATGAAAGTGTTAAATTCTGATTACCTTGTAAAGATGCATAATATTTTTGGTTACCCATATATGAACTTCCAACAGGATTAGTAATAATATTTCCTCCGATATCTTTACTTGTTATAGTTAATGACCCTTTTCCAGCAGTTTGTGAACTAAAAGTATTAAATATTGATGTTAATCCTCTGATGTTTGATAAAGAAACTAAAATGCTTTGTGAAGTTCCTAAGATATTTAATGATGAAAAAATTGTGACAACATAAGTGTCAACAATGTATGGGATAAATGATAATTTATGAATACCATTTCCTTCGTCTGTTATTGTTCCTTCTAATGTTGTTAAGCTTCCGTTTATATTTGAAGTGAATATATCCCCTGATTTTCTCATGTTTAGAAATATGTCTTTGGCGTATATAAAAACTGAGACTGTTTCTCCGGTTATGGCAGATGATGGGGATATGATATAAGAAAACTCTATACTTAAATCTCCGGGGTCGACTGTATATTTTGGGAGATTTGGCACATTAAGTTCTTCCATATATAACGTAAGGGTAAATGTACCAGTTTTTGTAGGTGTGAACTCAAATGTTGCAACACCTTGGGAGATGCTTAATGTGAGTATTTCTATTATCTCACTACTAGAAGTTGTTAATGAATATGAAGATATTGAGTCAGTAATCAAATTGTTGTAGTATATATCTCTTAATTGGATATTAAATAAAAAAGGATTACCGGCAATAACTGAAGTTGATAAAAATACAGGTATAGAATATGGAGAATATAAATCGGCTGGAATAACTTTTAAAGTGTATGATAAAGATAGTCTTTGATCAATGAATATAGATACATTGTGGTCTCCTGCAATGTAAAGAACATATACTAAAGTTTCATCAATATAAATACCAGAATGGATAAAACCAAATGAACTTTGATCGACTCCAGGAACATCTATAGGACTAATAAACTCATCAGAATTATCAAATACAATATACATTGTCACTTCTGCACCTGAACAAATATTTCCATATGCATCTTTTAACTCAACTTTCATGCTGTTGATAACTCCGGCAGTAATATTATCTGGTATATCGAAAAAAGACATCAATATATTTGGGTAACCTGCTTCGATAATTGCGGTATAAGGTGATCCTTTAATATGTTCTCCATAAAGCAAAACATTAATAGTATATTCACCACTTAATCCTGGAATAACATTAGCAAAGCTCATTCCATCTCCAACATAAGTGCTAATAAAATAATAATTTTCAGATCCAATCAACTCAACTGCAAAAATATCATCACTATTATCAATAAGATTCTCATATATATCAACTGAGTATATTAAAAAAGGATATATAACACCTGAAACCATTGTGGTATTTCCTATAAAATAACAGTTTTCTACTGTGCTCAAACCAATTTCAACAGTCTGAATCCAAGGACTTCCATTAACCCTTTTAGGCCAAAACAAATACTCATCAGGTT
>MPUH01001490.1:0-14087 GCA_001970955.1 Stentor coeruleus | reverse complement strand
CTACGAGATATCTACGAGATATCTACGAGATATTCCAGCTGCACAGTGTATAAGCACAACACCACTATTCATTAATTCTTTATGTATAAAACGAACTGCTTCAGGTATTACTCCAAGTATATTAACAAAAGGGAAATCATCGATATTTATTTCCATGTACCGAATATTTTTATATTTTGTTACAATTACTTCTGGAGATAAAACTTGGACTATACTTGTTATTCCTAACTGCGTAATCAGTTTACTATTGTTTACACCGAGTATTCCTCCTAGGAAAAGATTGTTATCTATTTGGTTAATAGATAAAAGATGTGAGTGAGAATATGAATCCATAATTATTATATTTATGTAATTTCATATTATTTACAGATATGCTTCTAATAAACATTTACTAAATATATTAAAACAGCTTACTAAAAGGTGAAACTGAACGGTTTTGACTTGAGTTCCTTCTTGTCATAGGAGTTTTAATTGGGCTCCTATTAATTCTACGAGGTTTAATTGGGGTAAGTTCATATTTTATAGCTTGATTTTCCTTCATCAAAAAAGATAAATCATTATTCCCCAAAAGCTTCCGCATAGAATTCAAAAGTTTATCTTTTTCTTCACAATCCTTCCTCAGTTTCTCTATATTCCCTATGCATTTTTCAACTTTTTCATTATCAAATTTTGTTTTTGTCTGTATGCTTTCAGCTATGATTGTGTATAGATTTAAATTCATGTCGTATTTTAGATTTTCTGTTTCGAATTTCAATCTTTCTCTATCTTCATTTACAATATCTAATTGCGCTTTAATTTCATTGATTTCAGTTGTAGATGTTCCATTAGGTGTTCTTTCTGATTCAAGTTCTGTTAGTAAGTTAAAGCTGTGATATTCCATTTTGCTAGGGGATAAGTCGAAAAGTTGCCATTTAATTATTATTAAAAACTTATGATTAAGTTGTAGGTTTAAGGTTTTTAAGTTTTGAAATTATTTAGCGATTATTTGTTTATTGATTAAAATTTTATTGAGGATAAGGCTTTGTGATGCTTTTTTGGAATTATAAGAGTTGCTATTTGAGTTTTTTTAGGTTTCGATGAAGGGATTGTTGGATGCGAATTTTATTTTGGGATTTTTATAAGATGTGTGATTTCGGGTGTTTAGCTGAAGTTGAATGATAATTTTTCAATGATCTGCCAAATCATAAAAATAGCAAATACAATCAAGCATTTATTACAACTGATTTAGTTCCAAAGCTTTCTAATTTATAAATTGTAATTTAGCACCTGACTCAATAAATCATTATATAAAAACCAATATTCTATTATAAAACCAAAAACTAAAAGCCATTTCCAATAAAACGAAAAAAATCTTTCTAATAAAACCAAAAAATGAACATAATTCCATTTAATATCCAAAGTTCAAAGAACTTCAAATAACATCAACTAAACCCACTTAAATCAAAATCACTAACCATCCCAAAATATTCACATATATTTCTTCATCTTAAATCCTTCAATTTCTTTATACCCTCACCCTTATATCATTTTATTCCATACCATCATAAATCATACACCCAACAAAATAATGTATTTTCTTATTAAAAAAACCAAATCAATTATCTAATCTTTTCTCACAAATATCGTTAAAATTTAAATGAAAGCCAAAATCCAAATATTAAAATACGAAGGTCTAGGAAACAACGAAAAGTCATTATCCTGTCACATTCATCTAAACAAAATGCTCATAAATACCATAACCCCACTGATTCTCTTCAACCAAAACTCAGAACCTCAAAATATTAAAAAACTAGAAATTCCTTGTGAAGGTGAAATCAAATTAACCTTAACAACTACAGACATAATCCCTCAATACAAAGGAAGTATATCTATAAAAATCCAAGCCCTTCCACAAAAAGGCTATATATGGCTTCCTTTATCCCAAAATACCGAAAAAGATTCAATACAAAATATTATATCTAATTTCTATACCCCAAGAATACTAATATCAATACAAAAACCATCAATACCAAAAGATAGCTCTGATCTTTACAAACTGCAGATTAAAAAACTAGAATTTTTAGTTCAACAACTTGAATCAAGAGTGGCTGATACTAACAAACTTTATGAACAAGAAAAATTAGTAAGAAATAATCTTGTTTTATCATATGAAGATTTAAAAAAAAGCTATAATGAGTATGTGGAAAAATCTCAGTTACGCGAATTATCGATACTTACGTTGTTAGAAAAAAAAGATAGGGAGCTTCAAGAGAATTTTTCTAGAAACTGTAGTTTAGAAATTCGTTTTCAAACTTTAGACCTAGAAAAAAATGCACTACAAGCAAAAATACAAGAAATGAAAAACTCGCGAAATGAGGATTTGGATATAAAACTTACAAAGGGAATACAAGACCTTGAGAATAATATTGACCTGTTACGTAAAAAAGAATCTGACTTAATAGAAAAACTTAAAAATTTAGGTAAAGATTGGCTTGATGCAACAAAATCACTTGGGCTTAATGGGAAGTTTAATATAGAAAATATAAAAGCAACTGAGCATATTAATGAAATTAGCCTTAAAGCGCAGATACTTGAATTAACTGAAACAAATAAAGTTTTAAGACAGAAATTGTATAAAATGTCACAAGAAAAAGAGAATTTAAGTAGCAGGATTTTTGAAATGGAAGAAATTAACTGTCAACAAAGTTTGAGCTTTTATGATAAAAATAAACAGGATTTAGAAAGTACTATGATTGAGCAAGGGGTTAAAGATTTTTTGGATAAGACAAATGATGGATATTATTTTAATAATAGGAAGTTGGATTTGTCTGTAGAACAAGGGATAGTTGTTGTGAAGTCCTGGCCTTTAGAAGAATTTTTAAAGGTATCTTTGACTTCTGTGATTGATAAAAGTGTTCTGACTGAAAATAGATATTGAGGATTTAAGATAATTATTGTTTTATAGAATAGAAAGGGTTTTGGGTATTGAAAAATATGAGTTTATAATTTTGTTTTTGAGGTTTATAATATTTCACATTTTTTACTTGAGGAAATCCTGTAATTATCAGATTGGTTTATAGTAAATTATATATTTATCTTTTATAACAGTTTCTTATTTTATTGGAGGATTAGATTCTTTTAATACTCAGAATGACATATTTGGAAAGATTTGTAAATGACTAGCTTNACTCAGAATGACATATTTGGAAAGATTTGTAAATGACTAGCTTTTAGTAGTTTGAGATGAATTTAGAATCTTTAAGCTTTTTCTATAAATTGGAATTTTAATATTAGTCTTAAAGCTTTAACTAGACCTCCAATGTTTAACTCTAAAAAAGTCATGGTGGTATTGATATTAAAATTTATATCTATCGTTATTACAAAAGTATCATAATTTAACATAAAAAATATCATGATTTAAAAATAACCATTATAAGATTATTTATATAATTACACATTTTTTATATTTTCTCATTTCTTCTAAACTATCAATAAACCCAAGCAGGTAAATTATATTTTCAAAATTTTTTAAAAAGCGCATAAACAACAACAATAATAAACATCTCTCACACAATATTCAGCACAAAAATCACATATTTTACACAAACTACATAAAATCATTAATTCTAAAAATCCCACCCAAATCTAAAAATCAAGGAAAAACTTAAAACATTAATTAAACACAATCTTAATCATTTCTTTTCCCAAGAACTTTTTCTTCTAACTGACTAAGCAACAGTTTTGATTTCTGATGAAATTCCAAAACATATTTCTGTAAATCTTCCACACCAACATCATCTTTCTTAATTTTTGGCAAATATGTTTTTTTCTTATTCGTAAACGATGATTTCGATCTATTTGATGAATTTACTTGATAAATACGATTAATTTCTTGATCTTTAGAACAATCAAACGTTAAATCCCAAACTTTTTTCTTCAAATTCTTATCTTTATTTGTTTTCCCAGGTAATGTTTGAAGTATCACATCAAGTTTTTTCCTCATCTTTTCTAAACCAGTTTCTTCTTTTGATACAAAATATTTCCCTCCTTTTAGCTTGGTATTTTCAATAGGTTTTATAGGAGTTTTACTACGATTTGAAGATTGGTCTCTTGTGCTTGTAAAGCTATGATTGATATTAGCGATTTTATTAGATTTTTTGAATTTCTTAAAGTATCTATGATTAGATATACATATTGGACTTGCCCCTATCTATGTTTTACTCCCATAAACTTCTGTAATAGTATTTTTTACTTCCATTTTTTATATAAATAACATTTTCCTAGTTTTGGTTATTATGAATGATTATGAAAACTAAGAGATTTTTTATGATGTTGTTTTATTATTTTATAGGTAGTGTATTTATGATATTTTTTCAAATATAAAATTTGTAGAGATGGTAATGGAGATAGACTTAGAATTAGTTTTTTTGAAATAAAAGTGTAAATAAGTTAGTTTTTTTTGTTGCAGATAGTTTTTTGAATGATAAGATAAGATTTTTTATTAGGAAATTTTTATAATAAACAAAATTATGAATAAATTAGTCAGCATTTATACTTATAATACTACCGTCTTTAAGAATATAGTTGTTACGAGTTAAATATTTTTTGATGTGCTCCTTGAAGTTTTCTTTCTAAAATTAAGGGCTTTAAGGCAGACTATTTTTATAAATTTTTCTTATGATTTTTGCATTAGGATAGAATAGTTTTTTCTTACATCGTAACCTGTATTTTCTTGTCCAAAACTTGTATATAAATCTTTGGATAATGGGGAGAGATTTTATAGAATTATGGGTAAAATATCACATAATAAGATTAGTATAATCCACAAAAGATTGTTAAGTAAGTTATTGACCCTGTGCAGTTGAAAAGTAATAAGTGAAGATTAATATTTTAATTTGGAAATATGATCGTTAGCTGTATAAATTTATTAAGAAGCAAAGAGATTTAAGAGGATTTTATATATAGACAAAAGAGATTTTTGATGTTGAAAATTAAAGGCAGGGATTAAGTTTTTTAGCAATTTTAAGACTGGGATTAGGTTTCTGATAAAGATCGATGATGCTGAGAATTAATTTTCCTTGTTTAACTAAGCTAGAAGATCTGGATAAATTATTATTAGAAGCATATTTTATATAAACGCTTTAAATTTTTCGTATGAAAGTCGAATTCAGGATAAATGCTGATATATTTTTGTTTCAGATAAAATCTTTAAAAAATACCCTACAAAGTTTATCTACCTACAATTATAAACTTCAATCTTTGTTCTTACCCCACCATCTCTCAGCAATAAAAATTATTCAAAAATGAAAAACCCTAATTATCCTCCTAGTTACACTCTCTAAACCCAATCACCAAGCAATCTTCTAAAACTCCAATCCCTAACCAAACATAAAAACCCAGAAAAACTCCTAAAATCCTTCCAATATCAACTTACATCATAAAACCCAAAATCCAAAAAAAAAAATTTCCCATCATAAAATTTCTCTCATCAAATAATCTAACAACACCTTTCAATAAAATCCCACGTATCCAAAACTTATAGTCCTCTCATATAAACCAAAATTCCCTTAATTTTATAATAAAAATATTCCATTACCTTTAGTAATCGTTTTAAGCTGGGTTTTACCGATACTTCCTCGAATTTCTAACCTTATAAATGGAAGCTTCACTAAACCAAAGAGCTAAAGAAACACTTGATAGGGCAATGAATGACCTTAAAGAAGTAAACGAATCAGGTGGATGGGAAGTTTTTGGTCACGGGAAAAAAATCGAACAAATGCGTAAACCTTCAGATGTTTTATTCTTAATCAGAGGTGTCTGTACAATTCCATTAGACCATGAAACAGTTAAAGCTTTTGTTGAAAAACCTGAAAATAGGCCAAAGTTCTTTACTGATATATCAGAAGTTCGAGTCCTTGAAACTTTATCAGATGGTTCTCAAATAACTCTTAATGTTATTAAATGTCCACCAGGGGTTAGTGATAGAGAATCTATAACAGTTTGTGGAGTTAGAGTTGATGATGAAGAAAATATTTATATTGCCGAGAGAAGTATTGACTATGGACATCCTGTTCAAGATGGTAAAGTTAGAGTTGATTTACATATGTCAGGATTTGTGATTCAACCAGTTGGACCTAGGGAATGTACACTTGCATATATTTTCAACCTTGATCCTAAAGGAGCTTTACCTGAAGCTTTTGTCAATTTGGTTCAGAAAAAACAAGCTAAAGTTCCGGGGATTGTTAGGGAATTACTTAAGAGTGGAGAGAGATAATTAAGTTAGTAGTATGGGTTTCTTTTAAGTAGTAGGATTTTTTTTGTGATGGATGCTTGGAAAATAAATAATAATTTTTTTTTGGATTATGGTATTTTTGGATAATTATAATAAGTGAATATGAGAAAATTATTGGGATTTTTGTGGATGGGGTAGGATTAGGATTTGGGGAGGTTTTTTGGAGAAGGGTTAAGGAGTTTTGGTGGATTTGGGAAATTATGGGTTTTAGGTGGATGTGCTAGATAATTAAAATGGTGAAGGGTTTTAGATGTGATAATTTATGATTTTTAGGTTAAAAGGTAGATTTTTTTAAGCAAAAATAGTTGTTGTTGGTTTAAGTTTTTTTTAGTTTTAGGTTTAGGATGATTATAAAAATAAACACTTAATAAACTTGAAGTAACAAAAACAAAATAATAAAAGACAATTAAAATCATCTGAAATAAACTCAATATATTACAATACCAACTGATTTCATAATATTCTAGCGATTTATAAAAATTCAACACACAATTCATACAAAAAAACTATTAAACCTACATAATCCTATCACAATAAAATCATATAAACCACAACACCTTTAAAATCCATCATTCAAATCTCACCGATCATAGCCATAATTTACAATACAACCAAAACCAATAAAAAAATCCAAAAACCTTCCCTCTACAAAATCTCCTACTTTTTAAAATCATCATTCTAAACTAAAAAAAACCTAAGCAAATTCATATTCATTACAATATAGTTAGCTTATTTTTCTGGGTAATACCTAAATCAGATGCACTACGAATATGAAGCATATCTCTTCTCAAATACGGGGACTCATATTTCTTATCTTTTTTCGGTATAGATTCAATAGTCTTAAAAAGTTCCGTCCCAGTATTAGTATTTTTTTTCGTCCTCTTACTTCTTTCCGTAAACCCTCCATCCTTCGACACCTTGGGCAACTTCGATTTTTTCCCTTTAATCGACTGAAGTTCCTTATATAAAAAATGTTGCTCAAGCCTCAGCTTCTCAATTTCCTTATCTTTTTCTCCAATTATATCTTTCATCGTCCTTTCTGAAGCATTTCGTGTTATATGCACACCTTTATCAGCTTTATCTACAGCATTACATATTTCATGTTTGAATTTATCTTCAATACCTTTAAGCTTAAGTTCAAGGTCCATAGCATTTTTGTTTTTTATATGCAAGATTTCAGCTTCTTTATCTACAACCATTTTGTCTAGATCTTCAACTTTCTTTATATGATACGCTTTGATTTTTTGCAGTTCTTCGATTTTAAACTCATAAGTTTCCATTTCTATTCGCATTTGATGTTGGACTGATATATGGCTTCGTATGTCTGATTCCAATTTCTGGATCATTTTTTCAAATACTATCAGACGTTGGGTGAGCTCTTTGACCTCTGAGTTCTTTATACTCTTCTTAAATGATATTAACGTTGTCAGAAGTTCTTTTAGGTTTTCATAAACCTCTTCAGGTTCAAGTGTTTGTAAAGTTTCAAGCTCTACATCATTAACTTCGTCTTCATCAAGGTTACAGTTTTGGATAAACATATCTTTGAATAACTCGTGGATTTTTTTTAAAACCTCTTCACTCATCTTTAATCAAATTATGAACTTGTCTTTTCATATTGAAAAACAAATAAGATTTTAAAATATTGATTAAAACTTTTAAGAGTTAATTATTAGGGATGATTTTAATTATAAAAATATATTGTAAAAGTTTTATAGATTCTATGAAATTTATAATATTTTTTTTATGCTTTTTTTGGTTTTTAAGTGATTTGCAATAGTTTTTATGACTTTGGAAATAGTAGGAATTTATGATGTGAATGATTTTTTATGGCTATGAATATAATCTATGATATTATAGTAAATTTAAAATACAATTTTAACGAAACTTTCTAGTATTTGTATTTTTTAAATGTCTGGTTTTGAAGTTTTTACTTTTATGTGTAGAAATGATTTTTCCAGTTTTCTTGAGAACCAGTGAGTGCGGAAACTATCATTACCAGAAGATATGATTTTAAATGATTTCCTGACAAGACATAAATTTTAATATCTTAACTTTTAATAACAGATATATTTACCATCATTAGATTTAATTTATTTATAAGCATGAGTTAGTAATTTCTTAATTTTATCCTACCTTACAGTAATTTATTATCGTTATTTAGCAAACGAAATAAAATTTCCGAAGAAAACTGTGTAAGGTTTATAGAAAAACTATTTATAACTTCTGAGTATTACACAGTCAAATCATAGTCTACAGAGATATAAAACCACATATTATCCTAATAACAACCTATATCAAGTATGATTTCGGAACAAAAAAATAAATAACCACTTTAAAAAAACTTCATAAATACAAAACCATAACTCCTATTTCAATAATTTAACCAACGATAATCCACACAATTCATCCTAACCTAAAATATTCATACTAATTTTATTATATAAATACATAAACTAAAACAAATTCCCCAAATTACTATAAACAAATTCTACAATCCAGTATTTATACCCAAAAACATAAAACATCAACAATCCTAACCGAAAAATCTCATCCAACACATCTAAAACTATAATTTAAAATAATATTAATCATCTTCTTGTTTGCGAACGATTTTGATACCAACCAGGTTCAGGGACGCTATAATCATTAAACTCCAATCTTTTTTTACTGCTTCCAAAACGCCACGATGGTGCAGTTTGACTCATTTGAGTAGGTGTATAAGACCCAGGTCCCTAAATATTATATACAGGTTCTATACTTTTGCTTTTAAAAACATGCTTATTTCCTAAAGTATGTTCAGGTCCACCAATTTTTAATTCATTATAGTAACTACCTGGTCCTGGTGTATCAATTATCTGACTTAAAGGTGGTCTATTACTTTTGACTGTACTAAATTATAATTACAGTGCAGATCTTGAAAATTTCGGTTGTCTTATTGAATAACTTCCTGGACCAGGGCTTTGAGTTAATCTATTTTTATTCCTATCAGCTCTACTTACTGAGAATTTTATTCCTGGGTTTTCATGTGTTGGAGTATATGTTCCTGGTCCTGGAACATGATCGATTTTTTTCAATTGCTTCCTTCTGGGAGTCATTGAAAAACTTATACCCATAGGACTTGCTGGTAAGTCATAGTCACCTGGACCTACTGAAAGCTGTTTACGTTCATGGACTCTTTTAGATCTCCCAATTGCGTAACTAACACCTCCGATTTTCAACTCTTTGAAGTAGGCCCCAGGTCCTGGACCTGACTGAAGATCTTTCATATTCCCTGTTTTTCCTAATGGGGCTAATGTGTTGATTTTAGAACTTGTCGCTGTTGGAGTTTGTATAAAAGTCCCACCTGCAGAACTACATTTCATATGTCTAACTTTTGAAGCTTCTCGGCTGTTAGGTACAGATGGAGTCTTGTGATCAGAAGATTTAATCCCATTTCTTGAATCCAAAGACGAGTTTCGGCTGTTTATTTTTTACTATGATTTCTGGGTTCTATTAAGCCCTGAGTTGGTTTGGTAATATACTGCCCCATTAGATATAACTTTCATTGAATGCCTAAATAACGGTTTGTTGTGGAATTTTGCCGTATCAGTTTCTTCCTGCAAGCTAGTTTTATAGTCTATTGTTTCATTCTTTGGGTCTTTAAACATCTCATTCCTTCTATTACGAAAATTCCACATAGGAGGAGCTTTCTTTATCATATTTACAAGGTACCATTTTGGTTTAAATAAATGCAAGGCCAACGTGGAGTCGTAGAAGTACTAGCAAGTCTTCGTCAACAACTTGAAAAAAGAGGATCAAAGAGTATTAGAGAACTTGGAAGGACCTTCAGAGCGTTAGACTCATATGATGGGAACAGAAAAGTAGATAGACAAGAGTTTGCTGTAGGTCTTAGAGAAAATGGGGTGAATCTTAGTGCCCAGGAATATGGAATATTATTTGATTACTTTGATAAAGATAGAGATGGAACTGTTTGCTTTGATGAGTTTCTTGTTGGTATTAGAGGAAAACCTAACCAAAGAAGACAAGCTTTGGTCGATAAGGCATTTTTGAAGTTTGATAAAGATGGTAACGGTTATGTTGATGCTGCTGATTTGAGAGGAGTGTATAATTGTCGTTTCCATCCCAAGGTACAAAGCGGACAAATGACTGAAAATCAAGCTTTTGCTGAGTTCCTTGGCAGTTTTAATGATAGGAACAGAGATGGGAAAATTACTAAAGATGAATGGGATGAATACTATGCTGCTGTTAGTTCTTCAGTTGATAACGATGATCACTTTGTCCAGCTTATGAAAACAGCTTGGAAGCTGGAATAATCTAGTATTAAGTTAAGGCTAGATTTTAAAATATTATGGATTTTTATATTGTAATATGTATTTGTTTCTAATTTTATTATTGTTGTGCAAACTTAAATAGCGATACTTTTGAAATAGGTTTAGGTAAAATGTATAGTTACTTATTGGTTTTGATTTATAAGCACATATGTACTGAAAATATATAGTTAATATTTGTGATAAGAATATATTTTTTTTAATGAAAAAACAACTGCTTTTTTGATTAAAATAGGCTAAGTATCTAAGGAAGAGTATAAAAATTTTATATTAATTTCGAAATTAATATAGTTTGATTGGATTTTATGATGAATTGTTTGATGCTTGATAGTTTTTCAGTTTGCAATTTTTTTATCTATTGGGTTTACAAAATGATTTAATAGGATTATCTTATAAGCCTAACTAAATCTTATTATATATTCAAAATGGTTTTCAGAAGGACTTACCACAATTATCATTAGTAAAAAAAATTAGACAGCATTAATAAAAAACTTAGCTCTTATCGTAAATAAATAGAAAGTAAAGTTCATGAGATATACTCAATAATAAAAGGATATTTAGTACTACCATAAATTAAGAAAAAAAACTTGACGGTGATTTCAGAAACAAAAAATGCTTTAAAACTATAATGGATTTAATGTTTAATTGGAAAATTTTTAATATTCTACTTCTCTGCTTATCAATACTTCATAATTACTTTCTGCTCAGTAAGCTTCACTACTACTTGAAAATTTATTAATAATAAACTTTTAAACCTCATCTTTCATTATAACTTCACCAATAAAATATATATTAAAAGTTCTTTATGACATATAAATTTGTGAATAAAAAATCATCCTACCCAATTCTCACATAATCAATTCCTTCCTATAATAAAAACTTTTTGCAAATAATATATTTTTGTCATATCTCTCTCATTTTTTCATGGGGAGTTTCTCTGTAAAAAATGTTAGCCATTTTTCTAGTTCACTCAGCTTTTGTTTTAGCAAGCAACATCACCTTATCCGAAAACCTAATCCTCGACTGGAACATTTCAAGTACAGAAATCGATTTCATCTTACATGCAAACTCTACCTTTTTTAACACATCCCATTGGATAGGTTTAGGATTTAAAGATTCCTTATCTCTCTTAACAATGGAAAATGCTGACATGATCCTTATAAACCTTACCGGTAATATTTGTCAAGATTTCTGGGGTAATTCTTCAACAACAATATTACAAGACATCATTTCTAATATAAACTGTTCGATAAATTTATTTCAAGTAGACTATCATACAATATCATGGACTAGACAATTAAATACAAGCGACGATAAAGATTTCAATTTTGAATCAGTGAGCGATGTTCAAATCTTATGGGCATATGGTATATTAAATGACACAAACTTTTTACCTCATGGAAATACAAGTAATGATCGGAATGGGATTAATGTAACTTTATATGAACCAGTTAAAAAGTTTGGTATTGCTGTGATTAATGAGTTTTTATGGGTTAATTGGACTATTATTGATGATAAGACAATTGATTTTTATATGGGTGTAGCTGTTGCTATGTATCGAGAAGACAAATGGATCGGATTAGGGTTTAAAGATGCTCAAGGAGATGAGACTATGAATAATACTGATATAATAACTTTTTATATGGGCCAAGATTATGAATGTCATGATCGATGGGGGACTGGGAACTGGTACCCTGAAAAAGATTCGCAAAACAATGTTGTTTGTTTAGGGAGTTGGCGGGAAAATGACTATGAAATCTTTGGCTGGGAAAGACTAGTAGCAACATTGGATACTACAAATGATTTCTCATTTGAAGGGAAAAACCAGTTTCAATTGCAATGGGCTATAGGCATGCTTATGGGAGAATCAATGTCTGAACATGGAACTAGTGATAAAGACCGAGGATTTTTGATATTAAATATAACAGGCTATTACAACTATTCAACAATCGAAGACACTCCTCAAGAAATAATGAAAAATACAACCCAAGCTCNCGATAAAGACCGAGGATTTTTGATATTAAATATAACAGGTTATTACAACTATTCAACAATCGAAGACACTCCTCAAGAAATAATGAAAAATACAACCCAAGCTCTAAACGATTTAATGAATTTTACATGGGCACTTAACCTCACTCATGCTCATTTTTGTCTATCNCTAAACGATTTAATGAATTTTACATGGGCACTTAACCTCACTCATGCTCATTTTTGTCTATCTATCAACGAAAGCTTATATGAAAATGATAAATGGGTTGGGATATCTTTTAAAAACAGTAACACAAGTTTTTCTATGACTGATTCAGATGTCATAATTTTTATCATGGATAATTCAATACCTTGTGAAGATAGATGGGCTTATGGAAATGAAATGCCTGTTACCGATATAATTTCTGATAATACATGTGAAGATGTTATTCATTCAGATGAAGTTTATATGTATTTATGGTCACGACCACTTGATACTGGGAATATAACATCAGATTTAAATTTGACTGATTTGAAATATTTACAGGTCCAATGGGCTTATGGATATTATGCAGGAGGTGAAATTCAAGCACATAAAAGTGATGATAGTGATAGAGGATATTTGATGATATTGTTTAATAATATTACTGATGATAATAAGACTGATGATGGTGGGAATAATGGTGGTGGGACTGATAATGGTGGTGGAACTGATAATGGTGGGACTGATAACACTTCAAATGAAGACTCAGGGGAAGTTATTATAAATTCAGTTCTTTGGCTTAATTGGACTTATCTTGGAACTACAGGTATTGAGTTTTATCTTGGAGTTGATGAGTCTGTTTATTCGGAAAGTAAGTGGGTTGGCATATCATTTAAAGGCTCTACAGAAAGCACATCAATGAAAGATACAGACATTGTTATTTTTCTTATGGGTAAAGTCGATAGTTGCGAAGATAGATGGGCTGATGGTAATACTTACCCTGATCTAGACTCTCACAACGACCTTATTTGTAAAGATCGTATAAAAGAAGGAACAAATTATATATTTTCTTGGTCTCGCAACTTAAATACCGGAGATAGTAAAGATTATTCCTTAGCAGATTTATCAAAAGTGCAAATACAATGGGCTTTTGGTGCTGTTAGTAATGGGGATATTAAAGAACATAAAGGCTCAAGTAGTGATAGAGGTACATTAGTTGCAACACTTCGGACAAGTAGTGATGGAAGCAGTGGATCGACAACAAGCTCAAATGCTTATTTTATATCAGCTACTTTGTGTTTTCTTGTTCTTTTGCATTAGAAGTAGCATAGTTTAATTTGTTGATAAGTTATTAGTTTTAAGTATTAAGCGGATTTATTCTGTTATGATTGTTCCTATATATAACAGTCAATTATATTTAAATATAAATATCCAAAAAGCAAAAAGATTGACATTTTTGTTAATTTCATAGAATTTCTACATCAAAAAGTATCCTAAAAAAAGACTTAATCAACATATTATAAACGTAATAAAA
>MPUH01001489.1:0-14096 GCA_001970955.1 Stentor coeruleus | reverse complement strand
ACCCAGAATATGAAAATACATCCTGAGCTTGTGAGTTTGTTTACGTTTATTGCTTTTAGGATACCCTGGGCAATATGGATACGGCCAGAAGGCTCAAAACCATCATAGCAGACTGGATACTCTTTGTTTTTTAGTAACCATTCAAGCTCTTGGATTTCAATGCATTCATAGCCTACTGAGAGACATCTTTGTAATCGCTCTTCAAAAGGTAAAGAACTTGGCACAGGGTTGAAGTTCATGTTAACATCTTTTTGTTTTATGTCTTCATCCCAAACTAAACCCCCGTGTCTTAAATCTATTCTAGCCATTATTATTATTCCTTTTTTTGATGTTGTATGAGAGTTTTTTGGGATAATATAATGAGTTTAGTAGAATTTATATGATTTTATGAGGAAATCTAGTATTGGATTAGCTTTTTTTTAGTTCTTATTGTAGGTTGAATATAAAAGGAGATTATATTTTTGTGATTAGATGTTTATTATTATGTTAGAAGAAATATATAAGTGATAAAAAACTAAGAAATGTAGAATTTGTTTGAAAATTTATATGGATGAGGGGTTATAGGATTTTTTGATTTATGATGATGTTAGAGATTTTGCTAATTGTATGAAAATTTTAGATAATGCGATTTTTTAATATAGATTTTGGGATGTGATGAATTTAGTTAATAGTAAATAGATTAAGTTTTTAAGTAGTTTAATAATCAAATGCAATCAGATTGAAATTTTGATTTAGAAATACATGGAATTTATATATTTTAATGCTTTGGAGAAATACGATTTTATGCTGGAAACATGCTTACACTTAGGTTTAATTGAAATGCTTATGAAGCGATTATTGGATATATAAGTTGATTAAAATATTATTGAAACTATGGCTGAAATATTGCATGATGTAATCAATCTTATGTTAAATGCATTATTAAATCGTCTTTTTATGCTATAAAAATAAACCATAAAATTTATCATCCTTTGAAATAATTCATTATTAATTCCAATATCATTATTTTCCAAATAAGCATTACCCAAACCCAAATAATCCTCATCCAAAAGCATACACTCTATCCTGAAATCCATCATAAAAATATATTTTTTTACAAACATCAGTAAAATTCTTCTAACCTCAAAACATCTTTCCAATCCCATCCTCAACATGAAAACCCCCCAATTCCTTTATCCACCAAAATAATACAATAATTCATCAAACCTCAAAACATTCTTCTAAACCCATCTTCAACTTCCACAAACTATCCATAATTATTCTTATCCTCCAACCATAATCCAATTCAAAACACCAAAAAATTAAAGAATGCATTTTATATACCAAAATAATACATATGGAAACAGACACTGATGAAGAAATTCTGCAAAAGACCTCCGAAATGCACACAAACATAAAAACCAACAAAGACTTAAAAAAAACTACAGCCGACGAGCCAGGGAATCCAAATCTTCCTCAAAACCGACCAGAAGTCCTAAACGTAAACGAAATAGTCGAGGACTGTTCAAATGAAGCAATCGTCGAAGACTTCAAAGAAATCGCAGACGAAGAAAATGCGCAAAATTTCACTCTAAAAACTGGTACTGGTGCGCCAATGATGCAAACTCCACACGAGTTTATTGAAGATATGGAGCCTTATGAGCCTATTGCAATAGTAAAAGAAACTATCATTGAAGAATGTATGCGTCGTGACAATGAAAGAATAAGTCATCCAGAAAACCTCATGAATCGAGTAATATACGATAGTATCGACCCAAGTCCTCATACTCACAAACCTCGTAATACAGGTCAATTACCAAATTTTTACGTTCCATCATCAGAAGAAGATTGTACTCTTGTATTTGAATCAAGGTTTGAATCAGGAAATTTAAGAAGAGCTGTTCAAGTTTATGAATTTGAATATGATTTGATATTAAAACCTGATTATAATACCCGTGGTAACACCCAATGGTATTATTTTTCTGTTGAAAACACTAGAGCTAACAAACTGTATAGGTTTAATATTATCAATATGATGAAACCTGACTCTTTATATAACTTTGGAATGAAACCTTTAATGTATTCAGTAACTGATGCTAGAAGATATAGAAGAGGATGGGTTAGATGTGGACAAGAAATATGCTATTATCAGAATAATATGAGAAGGAAAACTGGGGGGAATTATTTTACTTTGACTTTTGCTGTAACTTTTCATTATGATTATGATACGGTTTACTTTGCTCATTGCTATCCTTGTACGTATACGGATTTGACGAATTATTTGAAGAAACTTACTAATGATCCTAAGAAAAAAAATAGGATTAGAACAGCTACGTTATGTCAAACTGTTGCTGGGAATGATTGCGAAGTTGTTACTATCACAAGCTTCCCTAATGATTCAGAGCCTTTAAAAGGGAAAAAAGTTATAGTCCTTACAGCAAGAGTACATCCTGGAGAAAGTCAGTCTTCATGGATGATTAAAGGTGTTATAGATTACTTAGTAGGTCCAACATTAGATGCGAAAATCCTCAGAGATAATTTTATATTCAAAATCGTCCCAATGTTAAATCCTGATGGTGTTATTAATGGTGGATATCGTTGTGGACTAGCTGGGGTTGATTTAAATAGATGTTGGATCGACCCTTCTAAAAAACTTCACCCAACAATTTTTCATACAAAAGCTATGATTAAAAAACTCATTGAAGATTATGATATTGTTATGTGCATTGACTTTCATGGGCATTCTAGGAAAAAAAACAATTTCATGTATGGGTGTTCTGGACGGTCTAGGCTTAGAGAAAGGGTGTTTCCTAAATTATTAGAAAGGGTTTCAGAAATTTTCAGCTTTAAAGATTGTGTTTTTGGATTACAGAAGTCTAAAGAAGGAACTGCAAGGATTGTTCTTTATAAGGAAGTTGGAATTAATAATAGTTATACTTTGGAGAGCTCGTTTTGTGGAGCGGATTTCGGGAAACATGCTGATTTCCATTTTAGCACTGAACATTATCAGGAAATCGGCCATAATCTTTGTGATGCTATATTAGATTTCTGTGACCCAGATCAATCTAAGATAAAAGCAATTTTAGATGAATTAGAACTTTTATTCCCAAGAGCCGAAGAAGAAAGTGAAGAAGAAGCTGCAGATTCTGACTATTCAGGAGATGAGAACCCAAGGAAGAAGAAAAAGAAAAAGCCTTTGACGAAAAAGAAAATCTCAGACAAACGGAAAAAATAATGATATTCTATGCGGATAAATGGTTAGTTATTGGTTTTTGGATGTAATTCTTTGAGTTTCTGATACTGGCTAATATTTTCAGTAAGATTTTCGATATATTGGTTTATATGAGGATCAAGCCATAAATTCATACAATCCCATAATGGCTTGATGACGAATTTTAGAAACCCAAATTCGCTTGCATAATAAACTTCTGGCTTATCAAGATCCTTCATGATTTCTGTTGGAGGCAAACCAAGACGTTGTTCTTCTTGGTATTGCAGGGTAAATTCATCACAGACTTTTTTACTCCATTTTTGGTATTGATCAAAACTCTTGCATGGATGTGACAAATCAGCACTGTGGATTAGTAAACCTGCCAGTCCTTCAAGGTCTGAATTTTTCAATGGGGTTTCTTCTATATCTTTAAATCTACTATTCATAGTAGTTATCATTTCTACATGTTTAGCCATATCAGTTCCAAGTATACTTACTATGACAAGTTTTCTAAATGATTTCTTCGACTCGTTATTAAATTTAGCAAGCAAATTACAATTTTCATTCTGTAATATTTTGAAAGTAACTGCTGAATGATGGTTTTCTAAAACGCTTCTATCATTATATATTAACGCCAAGTGACTTCCACGATTTATTTCAAAACTGTTATTCCTACCAGGATGTTCTAAATCGTGACAAAATGCTGCTATAAAAAGAGCGAATATTTCATTTGCTGAGAAAAACGTTCCAGCTTGAGTACTTGACAACAGCATATAAGTAGCATGAAGGACATTAAACCCATGATAAAAATTATGAAAAGGGTTTTCCCATACTCCATAATGTTCTTTAACCAAATTCATAAAACAAAACAGTTTATCACTATTAATCTCCATCTGATTGATTAAATCAAAATCTTGGAACATGGTCTTAACATATGGGAAATGATCTTCAATAATAAACGGATCTAAATCAACATCTCTTAAATCGCTTAAAATTGATATTTCTAATGATTCAACAGAAAACTTACTGTTTTTCCTAGGATGTTTTTCTATCCTCAGAGTATCATGATGAACTGTAGAATCTAAACCAATATATTCAGATATAACTTTACTTGAATATCCTTGTACAGTTGGCATTTGAGACATTATATCAGCATTGTTTAAATTCCCTTGTTTTAATGTCCTAATAACCTCATCCAAATAAAGTTTCGCATCAGAATCAGTAATAGTTTTACTAATCGTCCCAAGCTTTTGTATACATTTCTGCAATGATGTTTCCCCATAAATCGAACTTTTCATGTTTTGGACTTCAAGTTGCATTTTTTCTAGTCTCGAGTTCAATTCAGCTAATGCAGAAACATCTTCTAATATTAAAACAACACCTACTGTTTCTGATTTATTAAAAGTCTGTACTGCAGCTACTGTATAATGGAAATGCATATCTTTAGAATCTTCATGTTTTATCCCTTTACTTAAATTAGGCTGAGTTCTTGTTCGTTTAAAACTTGCACTGACTATTTTTTGTTCCTTTTTCTGAACTTTTTTTGTTGGGTTCTGCATAACAGATGTGATATCTAAGACAAGTTCTCTGTTTTCTCTTAACCAAGATGAGTAATGACCTTTAGCTGCAAGTTTTTTTGGAATTCCAAATACAGGCTTTATTGATTTGTTAGAGTATTCTAAGATCCCATCACTGTTGAAGACAAGGATGTAGTTGCCGATTGAATTGAGAATGTTGAGAATTCTTGACCTTTCAGTAATATTGTGCATAAACAAACTACAGTTTTGCAGAGCTGAGGATATAATCTCACTAAAAATAACCAAAGTCTCTTCATCAGACTCATCAAAATATCCTTTCTTCTTATTAATCATCTGTAGTGCTGCAATAACTTTTCCCTGAGTATCTAAAACCGGCATACACAACATTGTTGATGTTCTATACCCAGTTTTCTTATCCATAGCGGGATCAAACCTAGGATCCTCATAAACATCCCTAATATTCTCTGTCTGCCCAGTCTGAGCAACATTCCCAATAATCCCTTTCCCAATTGGTATCCTAAAATCCCCAGGTATTTCTTTTTCTACACCTTGTGCCTTAACAACCATTTCTTTACCTTCAATAATAAAAACAGTAGCCCTATCACAATCTAAAAGTTTTTGTGAAGCAGTTCTAATTGTACATATAAGTGCATGATTATTTAAATTTGCCGCATATTGTTTAATAAATTGTCTTAGTGCTTCTGGAGATTCTCCTCTTTCATTAGCTGCAAAAGAGTTGCTCATTGCTGAGGAAAATTCGTTAAGGATTTGTTCATCTTCTTTATTAAAACCGCAATAAAAAGATAAGGTATCATCACGTTTATTATAAGCTTTGATAATAAGTTTAGGCATTTTTTTTTCAATAAAAGGAACAACTATTATGTTTTCTTTACCATACATGGATTCTAAGGATATTGGTCGACCACTTTTTAAGGATTTAAGGAGTAGACCTTCATCTTCAAGATTGGATTTTTTGACGATTTTACCTTTTTTATAAAGATATTCAATGATTTCTCCACTGTCTTCGTAGGCTACTGCAGCTTGCTCAGTGTTTATTACTGCACATAACATCTCAAGACCAGCTTTTATGAGTTTTTCAAAGTTTTTTTCTTCATAAAGTTTATGCATTATATCTTTAACTAAAGCGATTTTGTTTTGAGTAGAGTTAGCGACAAAGAAAACTTGTTTACACCATTGTTGGAGCATTTTATGCCTTCTTCCTACTTGTATAGCATCTCTTAAGTCTTTTATATTCTCATTTGTGTTTGAAAGATAGTCTTTAGGGATTAAAGATATAAACTCAGCTATTGCTATATCTTCAGGACCAAAGTTTATACTAGCATTAGCAAAAGCTATAACACCCAAGGATCGATCTTGGACAATAATTGGCACTGCAAGAAAAGATTCAACTTTAGAGTCTCCACCCAATGAGTCAATAAGTTTATCAAAATGCTGATTCTGATATGCAGCTGACCTAAAACAAATCATTTCCTTCGCCTGCATGCAAAAATTAACCAACCCTGAAGGTTTAGCTAAGTTGCTATTAGAAACATCAATCAAATGTTGTTCATGAGAGTCCATAATAAACAATTTCGAAGCTTGACTCGGTACTAACTGCCTAATCCTCTTAGCCAAAATACTCAACGCTGATTCAGGTTTAGCTTTCATTTCCTGTAGCATATTTTTAATCTCCCCAAGTTTAGCTTGTGAAATATAAGAAAGTGAATAAATATTACTTTTCACACTTTGCTGACTGGCAGATGACATAAGTAACTCATTCACTTCTTCAGGTAAATAATGAATCGACGTATGTGTTTTTTTTGTATTAGCAACTCTAAATCTAATCTCAGGAGAAGCATCTTGACTTTTTTCTAAACTCTCAATCCCCATATGTATTTCTTCACTCCTATAAATCCATAAACATTCCAACAACCCAGCAACTTTTCTACTAAGTTTTTCTAAAACTTCCTGTTCTTCTAAAGTAAACTCTTTATATGATCTAAATACTGATATCAAACCAATAACAGGATATAAAGTTAAAGTGCTTATTATCGGTTGGATTATACCGATTTTATCATAACTTGACAAATCAGATACTGGGACTTCATCTGGTAAAACTACTTTGATCTGTCGTGAAAAAACATACCCGAAAAGTGTATCTTTACATATTGGTTGGGTGAGGATATCACAATTTTCTGATTGTTTAGTCCAAAAAACATTAGAAATCTGATCAGCGAAGTATACTGTGCATGAGTTTACCATAAGAATATTCCTTATAGCAATACGAATCTCAGCAAATATCTTAGGATAATCATAAAGTTCATGGCTACTAACAGCAAAAGAATTTAACTCTTTATATAAAACCCCCAAAGTTCGATCACTTGTATTCCTTTCTCCAATACTCGCTACAAAGTTTTTCTTTGGGATTGTTGATAAGAACTCAGCAATTTTAGCTGAATAAACTTCATCTACAGGGCTAAAAGCTGATGATTTTCTAAAATATTCAATACATCCTAAAGGTTCTTGGTCAGATGTGTATATCGGGCATCCAAGCAAACTTTTCATTTTTATCTGTTTTTCCTGGTCCCAAAGAGGTTCAGTTGATAATTCCCCAATGTTAATTATCTGCTTTAAAGATATCAATGCATACTCTGCTGTTTTTGTTGTTAATATTTTCCCATCATAAGTATCCATCCCTAAAGCTATAATTGGCTTCAACACTTCTCCTGTATACAAATGGAAAATAACCCCTTCACAATTCATAACTTTACTTATCTGTTGTATACTGTTTTTTGTAAGCTTAGACTCACTTTGTATCACTTTAATACATTTTTCTAATGAGTTTCTTCTATGAATTTCTCTTACCCCAACACTCATAAGCTTAATACTTTCTTCAGCTTGATCCTTAGCATCTTTAAGTTTTTTCTTTAAATCATCACAATAATTATGAAGATCATAATTTATAATTCCCCATAAACCTATAGCTTCAATAAGACATATATCATTATCTGTGAAATATGATAAAGAATTGCTTTCATCTAGTTTATTGAAAAGTAAGATTACTAAACGACATTCTCCATCTTTGATTATAGGAACACTTGCTACTGATGATGCTTGGACTATTTCTTTTGTTGGCATTATATAAGGATTGAATTTGACTTTGAAAGAATTGTAAAAAGATGAGGCTGAAGCGTTATTGACGATTTCAGGCTGGTTGTTGCAAGCTGTGAATCCAGGAAGGGAATCTTCGTTTATTGGGATGACTTTTGTGGTTTGTAAGGTTTTATAGAGAAGTAGGCTGGACTCTTCTCGGAAAAAAACTTCAACCCAACTAGATCCTGTATAGGAACGTAAGGATTTACGGATGTAGTCGCTTATTCCTGAGTTTGAAAGGTTTTGGGCTTGGAAGAGATTTTGGGTTTCTTTGACGATACGCAATAAATATTCACCTGGACCTCCAGTTGGAAGTCCTTTGCTCGTGCTTCTTTTCAACTCTGACATTAGTATATTAAAAACCTAATGGTTATAAGCTAGGGTTAAGGTATATTGAATTTTTATGATTTTAATTAAGGGATTGAAGATTTGGGAATAATAATTAGGAGTTATTTTTTAAGATTTTGTTTGGATGCTGATGGAAACTTAAAATAATTTCATAACTTTACTTGAGAAAATGTGTTTTGGATATAAAATAAAACTAGTAGAAAAATTAGGAATTTTGTGTATGCCAAATATAAATATATGAAATAAATGCTTTACTTTTGTGGGAAATATATAAAATAAACATAATCCTATATACAATTTAACACATAACTTTTTTAACAAACTTGAGAAAAGAATATTTATTTCTTGATACTTTAAATGGAAAAAAACTTGTATCAAATAGGAGAAGTAGTGAAAGGATGATCTTAGTAAATACTCGTGAAAGGGCTTAAGTAGTTAAAGCCTATATACCTTTTCTTATTACAACAATATCACACTAACATATTAAAATACTTCTCAAAATTTATATCTTCTTAATTTTTCACTCCTTTTCCTATATCACTAAATCCTTTAACTTCTTCAATATATTTCTTATCTCCTAAGTGCATCCATTATTTTTTTAATCATAATTTTCTAAAAAATCTTCTTATTTCTTATTAAAATCTCCACAACCTCAGCATTAAAAAATACCCAAAGTCCCTATCAAAAATTCCAATATTTAACATAAATTTATTACATAAATAAACTACTCAGACCCAATGGATGTCATATTCATCATTTTCCCCAAATTGTTTTTAAGTATAGCAACCAAATCTTCTTTAGCCTGATCAGCAATAGTTGTAATCTTCGAAATAAACTCTTCATGATCTTCATTTCTATTAATATTATTTGTTGTAATCCTCAACAAATGACTTTTCGCTGCATTATTAATTTCCTGTCTAAGTTTCCTTATTAACTGTAATAAAGTTGTTATATGTGATCTCAACTCAGGAAGTTCTTTCAACTTTTCTTTACAATCACGTAAATCCTTAGCAATAGTTTCATTTTGATATAAAAACTGCCGATTTCTATATAAAAATTACTCTAATGTTTTTTCGTATACTTGATCAGAATATGAAACAAGTTGTGAATAATATTCTTCATTTTTATCTTTAAGAAGTTTTATTATGCTTTCAGTTGAATCTCCTCCTTTTTCACATACTTTTAATAAAGATATTACCCCGTTTAGTATATTTACTTGATCATGAAGGATAATATTTTTTTTATGTTCTTGAGTAAAAAGCTCAGAGAATTGCTCAGATTTTTTCTTTTCTTCATTTAAAAGCACTTCTAGTTCTTCGATTTCTTTTTCACTTATGTATTCTTTTGAGGTTTCTTTTGAAAACAATTCGATTAAATGGGCATCGAGTTTATTGGATTTTTTTGACCTTTTTAGAGTTATAGCTTTAGCAACGTTGGCTTTTTCATTTTTTAGGGTTTCGAGTTCTTTTTTGAATTTTAGCATTTCTTGATTTTCTTGTTGAAGCATTTCTATGCATTTTTCATAGTCTGCACATTTAGCTTTGAGTTTTATGTGATCTTGTAAAAGTTTGTCGTATTTGTTTTGGTATTTTTGTATGAAGTTACTTTCTAGTTGTGAAAATCCTTTTTCCTCTTCGATTTTTTCGATCCTATCAGTATATTCTATATTAATGCTGTTACTTAATGTTTTTTTATGAGCATTTTGGTAGCGGGCGATGTAGTTTGCGCTCTCTTTAAAGGTATATATTGGACGACGTATTATGGATTTGTTACGTGATTCGTTTAGGTTTGGAAGTTCCTCGTTTGCATGACTTCTCAATGATGAAGCCGCTGTAAAATCGTCATTAGGATCTTTTGTAATAGTCAATTTTGGCAGAGCTGCTAAAAAAGATTCTTTTAGTAGGCTATTTCTAGTTGACATTAATTATAAGCTCTAGATAGTCATATTTTTGGGTTCACAATACAAAATTAAATATTCGAAACCGATTCATTATATATTATTGTTAAGATAAACTTTGCATATCAGATTCCTTTTGAATCTGATTTTATGATGAATTTTCATAATTGCCATAAAAAGTAAATAGCTGCTCTTTATATATTTCAACCTAAAAATCACATAATTAGGATAAAAATATTTTATGCTTTTATAATATACTAAATATATATATAACTTTATTATTCAGGTTTAGTTATTGAAATATTAATTACTTATTATAGTATATGATCTTTAATATAAGGTACAAATATTTTCATAAGAAAAAAATTTTTTCTAAGATAAATTCTAATTTTTGTAAAAAATTCTCATGGATGAAATCTTGAAGTTTTGAAATTTCTTAAAATTATATTATCCAATGGGTCAAAGTTTATTATCATAAGAAATGGTATATAAATAGTGAAATAATTATAATTTACAAGATAAAGTTTTGAGGACTATTAATTTGTTTATTTTAAGATTTATTATTTTTATTTACTTTTGCAAGTTTGATTTTTATAGACAACTTTTATTATGTTTCCATATGGGTATTGAGTAAGTTTATTTAAAAGAATAAACTAGATATAAGAATTTTATATGAGAAATGTTGAAGGAATTTATTGAGATATATGAATAAAAACACAATTATTATAGTAAAGGAATTTTATTTAAAGTTTCATAAGAATTTATAGTAGGAATCAGATGAAAAAAGTTAAGTATATGATAAAAAATATTTATTATATAAATGCTATAAAACAATGAAGAATATAGTGATTTAAAATCAAATAATTTACCGCTAATTTGAAAAAAAAAATCCATATGGTAATATTCCAGTAATTTCTTCTAACTTAAACAGATCAACTATCGGTTTTTTTTACAATTAAAAAATTATGTTTTTTTTTATATTTTTTATTTCGGATCAACTCGTCTGTTTAGTTTAGATATTTTAAATTTTTGCATTTCAAAGAGAAACAACCCATTTTATAAACACATTTTTTAATATTTTTTAAGCTAAATTTTAATGTCTTAACACAGATATTAATTTCAATATTTCAGAGTTAAATATTATTTAAGAATATTAAGCAGAGTATTATTTTTTATTTATTTGAATGCATTTTAATCAAACATATAAAAATGATATAATCACATAAAACATTTTATAATTTGCTATTTTCTATAAGATTAATTCTGCTTATTAATAGGAGGAAGCTTAATATGAAGTGGTCTTGAACTTTGACCTTGAAAAAGGTTTTTTGAAACATTGTTTTGTCTCTGAGCTTCTAAATTTCTGAGTTTAATTATATGCTTATACTTTGGAGAATTCACGCTTTTTTTTGAAAAGTCATGTTCAATCTGTATAGAACTAGCAGCCCAAGGGTAGTTATTATATCTTTTTTTTGAAATTTCTTTATTAGTAAGAATATCACTTGAAGATTTTTCTAGTATTCTTTTCTCAAAGAAATTATCTACTCTAGCATACGAGCTTGTCCTTATAGTTGATAAATTAGGATGAGCTATTCCTTCAAGAGTATTAGGAAGAAGCTTATGACTTATAAGGCCTCTATCAATAGATCTGAGTTTTTGTTACTGGAAATATGAAGATGTTTCTTGATTGACTCGATCTTTCCAATCATTATGTTGAACACCTTCAAGATTTTTTGGGACTGTAAATTCAAGTCTTGAAAACTTCATTATTATTATTATTATATAAATACAGAATTTCTTTACTTTAGAAGTATTTCAAAATAGGAAGTTATTTAGGAAATTATTTAGATGTTTTTTGATGTGGGTTATTATGACTAGGGTGCTTGATGCTTTTTATATTTTTCTAATACTTTGGTTAAAGATTTTTTATGATTTTATAAGCTTTGGATGAAATGATAAAAAATGATATTAGATATGATTTTTGAATAAAGTAGAAGATGTAAAGAAAAAAATGTGACTTTGTTAGATATGAATAATCTATTTATTAATCATGCTTTTGAGATTCTTATTAAATAGTTATTGAAAAAACTTGAAGATGAAGAAGCCGCTAGGATATTAGAAATAAATAATAAGGGTAAATTATTGAAAAAAACGTGAATTTTTATATAAAGGAGTTGATGCAAAAGTTGGAAAATTAAGTTTTTTGTGAAAGGAAGATAGAAAAAAAATTGAATTTTGAAGATTAGAATGTGAATTTAAGAGGTTAAGGGAATATGAACAGTGCAGGCTGTTTTAGTTATACAGTTAAGATAAATGGAATTTAATAGTTTGTTGTTCCCTGCTCCTTCGCCGAGCTATATGGCTGATACGTTCCCAGGAGAGCTAATTTGGATCCCACAGTTAAAAAACAAAGAACTTCCTAGTATCCCTTGTTTATACCTTTCTTGCCAAAAAGGATCTAGCAAGTCTGTAATTTTTTTTCATGGCAATGCTGAAGATATAGGTCTGGCTTATGAACTCCTCAACCATTTACGAGTTACATTGCAAGTTCACATCATAGGAGTAGAGTACCCAGGGTATGGAATATACGAAGGCAACTGTTCAGAAAAAAGGATTTACGAAGACGCGATGAATGTATTTCAATTCCTTCTATCAACAGGAATCGAGCAAAGCGATATTATAATATTCGGGAGGTCAATTGGTTCAGGTCCAGCCTGTTACTTAGCTTCAAAAGTTCGTCCAGCAGCTTTGCTTTTAATGTCAGCATATACATCAATAAGAAATGCAGTAAAATTTATCGTTGGTAGTTTCGCTCAATATTTTATCAAAGATAGATTTAGAAATATCGACTTTATAGCCAAAGTGAAATGTCCAGTATTTTTATTACATGGACAAAAAGATACAATGATCCCATATGAACACTCTCAAGATCTTCGAGATAAATGTGCAGGGCCATGTAGTATGATTTTACCTGTTAATATGGACCATAACGAATTTGATTTCTTTGAAGATCTCACCTTACCTTTCTCAGCATTTTTAATGCAACATGGTATAGCGATTCAACCTACAAACATCAGCAAGGCATATTTGAATTTCCCAGCATATCTATTCAAACCTCCAGCAAAGTGCATATAGCCTTAAATGTAACAATTCATTTAGTTTAATTCTAGTATTTATATTATAAAATATACTAAATAAACATTAAAATTATAATAAATAGTCTGAACTTATGAGATTTACTATAAAATTTTTAATCAAAATCTCTAAAAATAAGCATAAAACTCTATTACCTAAAATTTTCTAACTAACTTCAATTAAAATCCAATAGTTGATATGGATCAAAACCTGAATTGCTTCTGCTGATCAAACTCTTACTATAAAATAAAGCAATTCCTTTTTTCATATCAGAAGACATTTCAGATTTATTTATTGTTTTGATGATTTCATTATTAATCTCAGTAGAAACTTCACTTCCTTTTTCTATATTTAGATTTTTTATATCTCTTTCAAAGTCTCTTAACCCTTCTTGTGCTACTTGAATAATATTTTCATCTTTACTTCTTATTACTTCTTTTAGCTTATCAATTTGTTCTTTAAGACTTTGAACATATTCATCACTGTATTCATTTTTTTCTTTTTCTTCATTAAAAAGTTTATATTTTCTTTCCTCTACTTTTTTTAATCGTATTCGATCTTCTTCAGCCCTTATTTCATATTCCATTCTCTGAGCTTTTTGCTTCATATTTAAGTGCTCTAGATCAAACATCTCTTTCTCAAATTTCATGTCAACCTTTTTTCGCAATTTTTCCTCTCTGATTTTTTTAATTTTTTCAATTTTTTGTGTAAGGGTTTCTATGCCTTCTTTAGCTGATTTCTTTTCTTTTTCATAAGTTTCGATTTTAGAAATAAACATTGAGATATCTGTATTAAGCTGGGCTAGATATTCCGGGTCTAAGTTGAAGATTGCTTT
>MPUH01001488.1:0-14107 GCA_001970955.1 Stentor coeruleus | reverse complement strand
CCTAACACCCTAACACCCTGAAATGCCTATTAATAAATTTAAAGTATTTTCAGAGAATATCAGACATATATCCTAAGACTTTTCAACCTACTCAGTCAAACTTCTAATCTTTAACTTAAACCAAGCTTTTTCGCTACCTATTCTCCTTAACTCTATTCTTATCCTCCAGCTAAAATAACTTTTTGGGAATTTTAAGTTTGGCTCACTGATGACCTTTTAGAATTTGTGTTAAGTGAAAGTACTAATTGGCATAGCGTTTTTTGGAGAGAATGCTATAATTCCTCTATTAAGCTTATCTTCATATGTAGATAAATCAAGTACAGGAAGATTATGGATGATTTTTTTACTATTATTATATGATTTGTCTATATAAAAATGCGAACTCATAATAATAATAACTATGAGGTATCTCTTGGAAATATAACCAATATATCCTTTCAATACTCATACCAGGTGCTGGAACTTTGAAAATAGACCTTCAGCTAGGGTAATATAATTTTTAGAATCAGTCCATCATCTGAGATACTTATTGTGAGGTAAAAGCTTGAGATAAAGAACTATCAATTTTAGAGTCTTCATTTATATTAAGGTTTGAAAGAGGAGTTTATAAATAATTGTTGAACCGAATTCTTAAAAAAGTTTTTGTGATATCATCTAAAGAATTGATTTCCTCTTATAAAAACTTAAGACTCTAGCTCATAGGTAGAATGACCGAGAATTATATCTGAATATACATCGCTTAAACTCTTGCCTGGTAAAAATTTGATTAGTAAGTGATGAATATCTTTTTCAAGTTGTGAATCACCTAAATATATATGTTGATCCATAGTTAAAAATTATTATCCGCATAAATTTCTGTCTTTTTTCATGTGATATTAAAGGATTTTTATGAGGAAATAACTGGGATGAATTAATACACAACTACTTTTAAAGCTTTGGGAGATTTTCAATAGGAATTTGATAGATTTTTAAGAGTAGGGTTTTAAATAAGAGTTTGAAAATCTTATGTTTTAATTAGAAGGGTGATATTAAGGTAAATTTGAGCCATTTTTCAGGATAAATAGGCAAAAATACTTTTTTATAATATAATTTCTAGAAAATTCTAATGGCAGAAGAGTTCAAGATTCAAGGAAACAATGCATTCAGCAAAAATCAGTTTGAAAAAGCACTGAAACTGTATCAGAAAGCTATTGACATGGATCCTAGCCAGCCAACTTATTATACCAACAAGGCATCTGTTTATATTAAATTAGAACAATATGAAATGGCTCTTAGAGAATGTGAAAATGCTCTCAAAGTTAGCGAAAATAACATCCGAGCTCTTGTAAGGGCATCAGTGTGCTTCACAAAGCTTGGCAGACTTGATAAAGCCTTTGATTATCTTGAAGAAGCTGAAAAGCATACCGAGCAAGATCAAGCAATGAAGCAAGGGTTTAAAGATGTTGAAGAAGCTAAAAATAACCTTAACGACTTTGAGAAATTTGAAAAAGACAATAATTTCGCACAAGCTCTATACTATATTGACCAATTATTAGCAAAATGTGATGGCTGCTTCGATTTCAAAATCAAGAAAATTGAAACTCTACTCAAAAATGGGGACTTAGACAAATGTGAAGAGCTCTGCATGAATTTGATCCAAAAACAAAACAATGACCGTGCAAAATTAAAATACTGGATGGCCAAATCCATATACTACTCTGGTCGGACTGAAGAGTCAGAAAGACTTTTAAGAGACTGTCTCCAACAAGACCCAGACGATCAAGCAACAAAAAATCTCTTAAAAAACATCAAACATTATGAAAAAATGAAAGATGATGCAAATCAGTTATTTACAGCCAAAAAATACACTGAAGCTTTACAAGCATATACTGAATGTTTAAAACTAGATCAATTCAACAAAAACTATAATTCAATTATATTATCAAATAGATCAGCATGCTATATGGGACTTAAAGAATATATAAAAGCACTTACTGATATAAACAAATCCATAGCCCTAAAACCAAATTTTGCTAAAGCTTATGTTCGTAGAGGGAATATTCGAGCAGCCCTAGAAGAATTCAGTGAAGCTTTAACTGATTATAATAAAGCTAAAGAATTAAATCCAAGGTATCCAGATATAGAAAATATAATATCTTCAGCACAAAATGCTATGCAAAATAGTAAACGTAAGGATTATTATAAGATATTAGATGTTGAAAAAGGAGCTACTGAAGCTGAGATTAAAAAAGCTTATAGAAAAGCTGCGCTTAAATGGCATCCTGATAAGAATTCAGAAACTGAAGAAATGAAAATTGAAGCTGAAAAGAAATTTAAAGATGTTAATGAAGCTTATGATGTGTTGAGTGATTCGAACAAAAAAGCTGCTTATGATAATGGGATGGATCCTAATTCGATGGGAGGATTTGGAGGTATGGGAGGAATGGGTGGAATAGACCCGACAAAGATCTTTCAAATGTTTTCTGGCGGTGATGGCTTTTCATCTTTTTTTGGTGGGGGTAATAATGGAAGCAGTGGGTCTAGAAGATCTGGGGGGCCATTTATGTCTGGAGGTTTTCCTGGAGGTTTCCCTGGCATGTTTACTTTCTCAACTAATGGCGGACCAGGAGGATTTAGTTTTGGCTCTGATTCTAGTGGATTTGGTGGGATGCCTGGTTTTTCTGATTTCTTCTCTCAAGGAGGAAAAAAAAGTAGAAAGTAATATAAGTAATATATGCTGTGCAGGTTTTTAACAAATCATATTTTCGAATTGCTCATTATTTAATCATGATTTTAGTGATATTTTAACTAAAGAATATGCGTGAAGTTATTTTTCTGACAAAAATATATAAATATAGGTGTTATTATATATATATTTTTAAGTTTACACAATAAAATTACATGACGCTAAATTTAAAATTTCCAAGACTACTCGAATAGTAATCTTAGCACCAAATTCAACAATAATTTCCATGCCAAACTTCTTTTACTTAAAACCCTTAACCTTCAACTCCTTTATTTCATATAAATCATGCAATAACCCATTAAAAAATCAACCCTTAAATTTTTTATTGTCCAAAAAGCTAATTTTTATCCTAAATACACCTAATCTATATTTTCTAACACAAATGTCTTTACCTAAATCAATCAAATTCTCTATCAAATCATAATTTTCGATATATAATATTATCACCTTAGCACCATCCTATTAAATCAATTATATAAAAAATTCATTATCTTCATATTAATATAATGCGAGGGATAAACTTACGGCTTCCCTTTATAGATTCGAATTTCGAAAAACCCTCAATAAGAACCGATCTCATAGTTGAGCAAACCTTAAGTAGTATCTTAAGTGAACAAGATTCCAATCAAAAAAATTATAACTTTCTCCGAAGCTTCAGTTCAATAGGCCAAGAGCCTCAAGAGAAAAGGGTTAGCTATGACCAATATCAAAAACTTGAAGAAGAGCTCAAAGAGAAAAATCTCATAATAAAAGAGCTACAAAATTCAAGTAATGAACTAAAAAAGCTTATAAAACAACTTCAAGAAGAAAAGTAAAAAATATACAGAGACGAGATCGTCAATGTAAATATAAAACTGACAAAAGAATTAGAAGCGACTATAGAAAAATATGAAAAACTTTCAGTAATTTATAATAAGTTGCGATTGCAAGGATCTCCAAAAAGTGTGGGTGTTGGGGATAATAGGAATCGGGATATAGTAAAATATGCGTGCTTTATAATGCAAAAGTGCAGGAGTATGCCTGAGGTGAGAGTATATTTTGATGATAGATTGCAAAAAGGAGATCTTACAGAGATGGTATCATCACAGAAGGACCTGGCACTTTTAGTGTCTTTACAGGTTATAAGTGATATAATTGTGCATTCAATATCTGGTATGAATGGTTTGAATGGTTTGAATGGTGTGAATAGTGTGAATAGTGTGAATGGTGTAAATGTTAAATCACCTAATAAAGGAATTATTCAAGAAAATGAGTCTTTGTTGCATAGTATTAGTGAGCATAATATGAGAATGGCTAGGCTGAATAAAGAAATTGCTAGGAACTCAAATATGCCAGAAGTACTACAGCGCAAAGAACCAAACTCGAAAAACAGCACGCCTTTGATGGTTGATTTATAAATATTTAATGATAAGTTTGTAGAATGAGTTTTGATTATAGAAAATACTTAACTGAGTGAATTATTATAGTTTAGATTTAGTAGTAAATATTTTTCTATATGCTACTTATAATATCACTTGATTCAAATAACTATAAACTTTAGAATTATTCTTAATATTAATAGACCACAGCCAAAAGTATCTGTTGCAAAAAAACTGAATTTCATATGAGAGCTCATTACAATCATTTCAACAACGATTTATTTTCTTAGTAGCCTACATGAACAGTTCATAAAAAATAAAGTAAAAATATTAAGTTTTCTTGTGAGCTAATTTCTTAAATATTTCTAATATTACAATTTCTAATTATAGTCTTTCATATGAAAAATAACTAATAATATTTAGTGAAGCCTAGTGTTTTTCTGATTTTTGCAAGTAAATACAAAATTTTGCAAAGCATAATATAATTTATATTTTCAATTATATCCACCTAAAATCAACTCAAACTCAAAATTCATATACTCATCAACTACAAATTTTTATGTAAAACTGATGATGACATGTTTTTCCAACCAATAAATGAATTCTGTTAAGGACAAAGCTCTAAGCTTAATCGAAAATTTGACAAATCGAGCCTCTAAACTGACTAAAAACCAAAAAATTGCAGTTGGGGCAGTTTCAGCTTACTTCCTTTACAAATTCATCCGTAGCACCTTTAGGTCCGTAAAAAGTCTCAATGGGCAAATTGTTTTTATCACTGGTGCAGCAAATGGAATAGGCAAGCAAGTTGCTATCCTTATGGCAAGAGAAGGTGCTAAAGTTGCTGTTGCAGATATTGATAAAAACAAAGCTGATGAAGTTGTTAATGAACTTTTAGCTGAAAAGCTTCAAGCTATAGCAATTCATTGTGATGTGACTTCAATAGAATCCGTTAAAAGAGCAGCAACAACAGTGAGAAATCATCTTGGAGACCCAACTATTCTTATAAACAATGCTGGGATTATAAGTGGGAAGCCTATTACAGATATTCCTATTGCCAATGTAGAAAGAACATTTAAGGTTAATGTCATATCGCATTTTTATACTATACAAGAGTTTCTCCCTTCAATGCTTGCTAAGAATGAAGGACATATAGTAACAATTGCTTCTCTTGCTGGACTTGCAGGAATAAGCAGACAGACTGACTATTCAGCTTCTAAACATGCAGCTGTTGGTCTAGATGAATCTTTAAGAAACGAACTTAGATCTATGGGTTCAAATGTCAAGACAACATGCATTAATCCTTATTATATTGATACTGGGATGTTTAAAGGTGTTAGGACACTTGTGCCATTGTTGAAGGAAGGATATGTGAGTAAGAGGATTGTTCAAGCTATTAAGAATGAGGAAAAGGTTGTTATTTTACCTAAACTATTAAGCATTACTTATATGTTTAGAGCATTCCTTAGCGTTGAGAATTTCGATTGGGTTATGGAATTGACTGGAGCTAATAGATCAATGGAAACGTTTACAGGTAGGACTTAGGTTAAATTATAGGAAATTAATAGGTATTATAGAAACTTAATACTGAAAAACCTAATTTTTTTTAGATGGGAAATCAAAAGCTGTTAAGTGGTAGCGTAAGGTAAGTTTGTATATGATAAAAAATTATTAGTTTTTATAAAAATCAGCAGATGCTTATTGATTTTTTTACCTATTTTCTCTAGGATAGTAGTTAAAAATATAAAAAAATAAAAATGATTATAGATGATGATTTGCATCTTAGCTATTGAAAATATTATTTTTGGTAAATTTTCACGATGCAAAATATAAGTTAATTTACTGATTTATAGCTTGTTATAATTTAATTAAGGGTAAATTGAGGATTTTATAATCAAAATCAAAATTAATAAAATGAGCTTTTATAGCTTTTACAAGTATTAATGTATAGTAAAACTTAATCTAGCCCTTTAAAGATAATCAAAATTACTAACTATAACAATATTTCGCTTAAAAAAATACTAAAATAGCTAAAAATATAGAAAATTATAAATCATCCACCAATTTTTTGGCTATTCTATACATAAACAATTACCCTCTTATAGAACTAACAATTTCTTTTTCCAAATCAAATACTTTCTGTTTCGATATACTCTCCATCATTTTCTTCTTTTCATAGTACTCTTCAAGTTCTTTTTTCTTAATTTCAATATACTTCCTCCGTTTTTCTTCATCTTTTCTTTTCTTTTTCTCTTCCTCATCAAAATAGTTTTTCAGTTGTTCGTTTCTTGCTTTGATTTCCTCTTTATATTTATCAAGCTTTTCTTTTTGTTTCTTGACGTGCTTTAATCTAAGAGCCTCAAGGGTTTGCATTTCTCTTTTCTGCCTTTTTTCAGCTTCTTTCATTTCTTGAATTTTTTCTATTTCTTTTCTTATCTTTTCTTCTCTATAAGTTTCAATTTTTTCTATGAGTTTTAGTTTCTGTGCATTAGGAAGGGATACAGCTCTTTCTTGGATAGGGATACTATATTTATTGTCACGTCCACGGAATCTGATTGAGAATTCTTTAGGCTCAGCTTTTGGGAGTTTTGGCATTATATCAGAAGCATCTAAATTTTTTGTGTAAGCCTGAACAGAAAAATTATCTTTGCTTATTGGGGATACCGAGGGCATTTCAGAAGCGTCCGAATAATGCTTGCATGGCAATCGTAAAGTACAAATAACGCACCTTCCTAATAATGGCAAAGTTGACTTAAGTTCATTAACTTTATAGCTGAATTCCTTTACTCTAAGCTCCTCAAGGGCTGCTTGTAGCTCACGTCCTTTTTCACCTAATGTTCTTTCTAGTTCTTCTTCCATTATAACTGATTTTTTAAACGACTCTTAATATAATAAGCCTTTATTTATTAACTTTTAAAAAATTTCTTTAAAATTTTATTTCCATATCTTCGTCGTCTTGCAATCTTTCTATAAACTTCCTATATTATCCCTATATTCCATTTGTAAAATTCCTACTTTCTTCAAAATTTATAAAAAATAAACCCTCAAGCCTNTAAAATTCCTACTTTCTTCAAAATTTATAAAAAATAAACCCTCAAGCCTTTACACTTTATTGATAATTTTATATTTCCTCATATAAAATAAAAAAACCCTTCCTCTTGCTATATTTAAATCTTACCAAAATAATTATCTTCCCTAACTAAAAATTTATGAATGTCCTTCGATATTTTGGTGAAGTAATGGAAGAAAACCAAGATAAAATATTATAAAAACTATATCCATAGTAAAAAAAGAAGTCTTTCAAATGTATCAGGCTTTGATGCCTCTGAAATGAATGAAGCTTAAAAATGCTTCAAGCATGATAAATTAATATAAACTTCATCAATGTTTCCAAAGACTTACTATAAGCTTTGTATGACTATTTTCGAACAAATGAGCTGATTAGAAATTACTTTTTAGAAGAATATTGCCGAGGAAGTAAAATCTTAGACTTGAATGAAAAAGTTCAACATTCAAGTTCTATTTTACTAAGACTATATTTATTAGTAACTTTCGATTCAGTTTTCATAACAACATATGAAATCCTAGCAAAACAATTTTAAAAGACTTGATTGAAATGGTCAAAGGAATTCAACACCCAATGTGAGGCTTTTTATTAGATATCACCTTAGCAAAATATGTAAGGAAAAACTTCCGAACAAAGGCTCAGAATCCGATTTTATAATGAGAATCAGGATATGAAGTGCTGGTTAATAAGGCTAGGCTTGCATGATGAACACAGTGAGGTTTATCAAATGAAAACAGTGAGAAGAAAGACTTAAGGAAATAATAATTAATCTAAAAATCCCTAATCCTTTAAACTACATCTTTCCATAATCCAATTTTATAAACCTTTAAAATATTTACCCTATCTTTTCCTTCAAACTAACTAATCCTTCCTTCAAAAACCTCAACACTAATGGCCTGAAATAATAAATGGCTAGTGGCTGGGAAGACGATAAAGCTGCAGTAGTAGACATTCAAGAAGAAAAAAAAGAAGTCGAAGTCAAACTATTCGGTAAATGGGACTACAGCTCTTTAGAAGTCCGTGATTCAACTCTTACCGATTACATAAGTATATCTCAGAAAAAAGTTCGCACATTCGTCCCACACACTGCTGGTAGATGGCAGAAAAAACGTTTCCGCAAAGCTCTTTGCCCAATAATCGAACGTTTAGTAGACTCTTTGATGATGCACGGAAGAAACACTGGCAAAAAAATGATGGCTGTGAGGATTGTCAGGCAAGCACTTGAAATCATTCATTTATTGACTGGAGAAAATCCTATACAAGTTGTTATTAATGCTGTTAGTAATTCTGGGCCTCGTGAAGATTCAACTAGGATTGGTACTGGTGGTGTGGCAAGAAGACAAGCTGTTGATGTTGCCCCATTAAGAAGGGTGAATATGGGTGTTTACCTTATATGTTGTGGAGCTAGATCTGCTGCTTTTAGGAATATTAAGACAGTTTCTGAATGCTTGGCTGATGAAATTATCAATGCTTCTAAAGGCTCAGCAAACAGCTATGCTATCAAGAAAAAGGATGAAATCGAGAGGATAGCTAAAGGTAACAGATAAGGGTAGATAGGAAAATATGGGTTTAGTTTGAATACAAATTCCTGTATATTATAATTATTTTATATCTTTAATTTGTGCTTTCGCGTATTTTCGCATGATAAAACGATGTGTACTTATAACTTTTCCTCAAATTAAGCTTAAGCGAACTTACACATCTGTTTGTTTTCCTAAGTCTCTTTTCAATCTCAGTTTCCCTTCCTCCCCAATCCTTATAATTAACCTGTAATGCATCTTGAATAAGATTTGCCTATATAAAATCATACCTTTTCCGTCTTACTAACTATATGTTTTATCAAACTATCTTGTAATTCTCTAGTCTCAGGGATAGTCATAGTATATTTATTTATTTTCATTATATCAGATTGAGAAAACAATTCAGCACATTCACTTTTATTAAGGACTAAAAGTGTTGTTTCTGTCTCACAAACAGCTTGACTTGTATATGGTATTCCTGAAAGAGCTTCAATACCAAATATACCTCCAGGAAAGATTTGTCCTAGAGGGTGCATGAATTTTTGAGTTACTTTTTGAATTTCCCATTGCTTAAGACCTGTAGGCCATTTGTTGTATTTAGTAATTTCTACACATTTTTTCAATACAACTGTGCCTGATAAAAGGAAATAAATGCATAAGCTCTCAGCATCAGTTTCGTATATTGTTTGTCCAGGTTTAAAACGTGAGACTATAAGCAAATCGCTGAGTTTCTGGATTTTCGGCAGAGCCCAGTCGGAAAAAACCTCTAAATTCATTAGAAATTTAGAATTCTCATACTTCTCAGCTTTTTTAAAGTTCATAACTATGTTTTGGTAGTCAATTTTCTTTAGTCTTAACAACACAAGCGATGTTTCTGCAATTGCATCAGCATTTCTAGGTTTATCCGTATCCATAGCTGCTTCTCCTAGAACTTCTCCTTCACATCTTATACCGATTTTAGCTCCATTAACATAAATTCCTACTTCACCTTGATATATCAAATACATACAATCCCCTTCCTCACCTTTACTTATAACTTTTGCCTTTTCACAAACTTTTATTGTAAAAAACCTATCACATGTATCACGTAAAGCCATTCTAGGCATTTTTTTAAAAAAGTTAGTATTTGAGACCCAAAGTATGACAGCTTCTTTTTCATCATCACTACGAGAGTTGGAGTTTTGTAAGCAAATTTCACCAATGTCGAGGTTTTTTTTTAAACGGAGCTTTTTGTATAGGATTTTAAAGTCTTCTCGACGAGTTAACCATTCTGGTAAGCAGTAACGCATTGAATTGTGTGAAAGTTTAGGGCTTTTGTGAGGGGTAATTAAGGGGAGTTTGCTATGTGGAGAAAATTCTGGGGTCAGGTTTCGAGTTTTTGTTTGATCTGCTTTGTTGAGAACTCGACTTGTTACGCAAGTGGAGATTTTTGTTGGTGTTGTAGAGGGAGTTGGCTTTGTGATCTTTTTTATCGACAGTCTGTTTTCATTGATATAAACTTTAGGAAAATTGCTCATTATAATGTCCCATCTCGGACAAAGAAGATTCTCAGGAAGGCTTTCTAAACCAAGACTCTCCCTAGACTTTGCATCTCGACTGATTGACAAAGAAACCGAGCTCGAACGTAACTGCACGACAGATGTAATCCAACAACTAGTAATCCTATACACTGAAGCTATAGAATACTACGAATACATCAAAGATAAGCGTTACTTCGACTATCAAGACCGTATGCATCGAATGTTCATTCGCAAAGATGTCATAGTAGCAATGAAAGAAGGTCTACCAAAAAGCCCAACAAAACCAGTTACAATGGAAGAACGTAAAGAACAATATCAACAAAAAAAAATAGAACAATTAGCTCAAGTAGAATCAGCTCAAGTTGTTCATAATGAAAAATCTCTTAATCGAGTTATAGATTATCAAAAACTTAGAAATCTTGAAGTTGCTAAAAAAGCTGTAATGGATTTCAAATCACAAGATGCAGATTTACAAAAAAGACTAGCTTCTAGGAAGAAAACTATGCTTACAAAAAGCATGGAAAGTTTTAGGATGAATGTTTCTGGGAGATTAAATAATAGCGCTTTGACACAAATTAAAGAAGAAGGGGATTTACAAAGTATTACTTTTGCTAAAATACTTGAAGAAGATGATATGGATGAAGGGTTAGAAGAAGAGATTGAAAAAATTATGGAAAAATATTGTATGGAAAAAGCTAAAAGAGCAGCAGAAGTTCAGGTTAAGTATGAGAGTCAGATGAAGGAAATGGATGGAGAAGGGATGATTTTTGAACAGATTAAGAGGCAGATGAAAAAAGATATGCAGAGCGAGATGGTGAGTATTGAGAATGAATTAGAAATGATGAAAGGGAAGGAGATTAGTAGGCTGAAGATTGGGCATAAGAGGAATTCTATCAGCTTTTCTTGATAGATTAAAAATATGTTGATTGTAGAATTTTGGTTTAGGTAAATTATGATGATGGTTTTATGGTAGGTGTTGGGTAATTGGGTGTTGCAAAGGAGGATGAAGGTTTTTTGATGTTAAAATAATGTTGATAATATTTTAGCTATGCTTTTTTATAAGGAATTAGTGTAGGTTGGCTTTTTTAATTATAAAGATTATGTTTTACTATTAAGTCAGATAAAAAATAATTATAAGACTTTTATTATCTTTAGTATTATCATAAGTGCACAAATAGTTAAAATAATTTTCAGTCAAAAAAAATCTAATCTAATTGCAAATTTTATAAAACATTCTATTTATTATCTGCTTCTATATTATACTTAAACCTACTTTATTATCTTTCCTATTCTTCACTAGTCTTTTAAATAAATTCTCCATAAGCAAATCTTCATATTATAACAAATAAAAGTTTCAAAAACATTTATTTCCTTTACACAATTTTAAAAACTTTTTATCCAAAACCAATTTTTTTTTCAATACAATAAAAACTTCTGCCTAATAATCTTAACAAAGACATTTAGCCTATCTTTATATTAAAAATAATCTGATTATCTTTAAAATTTATATTAAATACCTAAGCATATGATAATTCATGAGCATAAAATAAGCTAATTAAGACGCTTAAGAGTTTATTACCTTACTTTTATATATAAGATAAAGGGTTTTTTTATAAAAAATGGAACAAGAATATGATTATCTGTTTAAAGTACTTCTTATTGGAGACAGCGCTGTTGGTAAGACTTCAGTGCTTTTGAGGTATGTAGATGATACTTTTAACCCAGAATTTCAAACTACGATTGGAGTGGATTTTAAGATTTCAACTTTTCAGCTGAATGGAAAAGTTATTAAGTTGCAATTGTGGGACACTGCAGGACAGGATCGATTTAAGAATATCGTAGCTTCGTATTATAGGGGTGCTCATGGTATTATCCTAGCATTCGACATAACAAACGCAACAAGTTTCCAAAACATCACAAGATGGTACGACGAGTCTCAAAATTACCTACAAAAGTCTGTTCCAAAGCTCTTACTAGGTAACAAAGCTGATCTAAATTCACAACGTGCAGTAAAAACCGAAGATGCCAAAGAATTAGCTGACAGATTAGGTGTTACTTATATTGAGACTTCAGCCAAAAACTCTCAAAATGTGAAATTAGCTTTTGAGACCCTTTCAAGGAATATATTAAACAACGCTGCCCCAACTGTAGGGACAACAGGACCTAAAGGTACGAAAATAAACCAGGCCAAGCCAGTTCAAACAGGATGTTGTCGAGGATAATAATTTAGCTAAAAAATGGAGTATCTTATAAACTATTTAGTATATTTTTCTTATAATGTTATTTATTATTTTTGACTTACTATCCAAAAAAAAATGTGTGAGATTTTAGAAGTGAATTTCATAGAACTTGTTTTAAACTTTCCCAGTTATGATATTGATACTTTTTGATATAGTATATATTTTAGAGAATTTTATATGTTTACTGTAAATTATAAAAACATGAGATGATTGCTTGAATTTGATATTATATTCTAGCTTAGATATCTCAGGCAAAATTAATTTAGTCCTGTCATATAAATTTAACATTATAGCCATTCAAGACTCATTGTCAACAGATTTTATTATCACTGATTAAAATTGTAAAGATATATTTCATATTGTTATTATAGGATTAACAGTTTGTATCTTATGACTTTGGGGCAATAGTATTAATATCTTTATCTTTCAGTATAAGTGTGTCTGGATATTTAATTTAACTTTTTTTTTGCAACTAAAAGAAATAGCTCATATGGGCCTTAGCTTCAAGATCTTTTACTTTACAATGAGCTTATGGTAAGAATTATCTATAAGTTTATATATATTATCTTATACAAAGTATAAAGAAACGGTTTAAATTAGGTTCAATGACAGAACAACTTTGATTAAAAAATGTATAGAGAAGTACTACTGAAAGCAATCCAAAACAAAGACCAACCTATTACATTTTGCTATCAGTACAGTAAGTGAAAGCATAATAAACTATTAATAATAAAAGGCTTTAACCATCGACAACTAAAATCTAAACTTCAAGATCCTATCGATGATATCAATAAATTGCATATTAATATCATCAAGCATCAATATTAGCTAGATAACAAATTAAGCTATCCTCTTCTTTTCATTTCTCCTTGGAATCTTCTATCCTTACCTATTCTTTTAATGCTAATTTAACAATAATTTTCTAATACTTAACCTAATTATAAGACCTTTTTCTGCGAATTGTCTTCAATTTCCTGTCCTTTCGAGTTTGTTTTAACATCAACAATATCCTTACTCTTCATAACTAATAAATTGTCTACTGGGTTAGGGTTGAAAATCTTATTCCAACTCATAAACACATAATCCGGTAATAAAGCTATAATCGGGACAAAGAAAATCGCTATCCAAGATTTTGGCCTTGACATCAGTGCGTAAAACAGCTGGTTAAGTCCAGGTTGAATAAGTGAGGCTACAGGTGCCATATTTAAAAGAACAATTGTCACATAATAAACAATAAGGCCTCCAATGACCCCAATAAGACTGATTTTATTCCAATAAGAGCTCATCATGAGCATTTTGAAAGAGATGATGTGAATGATTAAAGTGAAAGATAAAGTACTAACCCACCATAGTCCAGTATCACGAGCATCAATATCAACAGCTTTTGCCATAGCAGCAAAAGGTAAGAAAATTGCTATAAAGCCATGCCACATAGCTAGGAACATGTATTGCCAAAAGACAGAATAAGAAAATAGTTGTCGACGCTGACCTGCTTGATAAGCTACTGGGTATTTGAAAGAGTCTGCAGCATTAAGATCTTGTTCAAGGATGAATGTGAGCATACAAGGCCAACTAGTCCAAACGGCGTTGAACATCATAGAGAGCATATCAAGAATATAGATTTGTCCACTGAAGCCAGTGAAGTAAGCATAGCAGACTTCACAGAAAACAACTGCTACG
>MPUH01001487.1:0-14185 GCA_001970955.1 Stentor coeruleus | reverse complement strand
CTAATTTCATAGGAGTCTTCACATTTGCTGCATNGCTTTCACATGTGCTGCATACATTGTCTTCACTGCACTCAATACAATTTGCAATATCACACTTTACACATGTGTTTTCACTACTGATTTTATAGGAGTCTTCACATTCACCACATAAATCATCTTTAGTACATTTTAAACATTTATCTATTTTACAAGAATAACATTTAAAATCATCACCCAAAACGTATCCATCATTGCATTTATCACAAACTTGTGTTTCAGAATTACATACTGAGCATCTTTCATCGCAAGGAAATCCACAAGTTTGTGCTTTCTGAATCCAAGCTTTACCATCCTCACAAGTTATCATAAAATAATAAATCCCTTCTTTTTGTACACTAATTCCAGTATCCGTAGTTTCACATGCATCTTTTATACATACTGCAGTATTGCCCTTAAAATTAATGCTATAACTTGTGTCTTTAAAAGTTTTTTCTTCTTGTTTGTATTCAATCGCTTGATTATCATCATTATATTTCCCATCATAAAACAAATGTATACTAAAATAGCTGGTAACAAACAAATCATTATCATATTTAGCATTAAAAACTGTAACAACATCATTATCTTCAAACATCCCAACAGATGTATAAGTCCCACTTCCAATACTAAATCCATTGAGTTCATTTCCAAATATTTTTTTGACCTCAACAGTAAGTGAAGTTGAACTTAAATCTTCAGTAGAAGTAAAACTAGCCAAGTTTAGTCCAATCAAGAGGTTTTTATCAGCATAAAACGCAAAGAACTTATTAATAACACTATCAAGATTTTCAACAGCTTCAGTTGTATAGCTGAAATAATCAATATACAAAGCGCATTGATCAAGAACATAACTTGGAGCATCATAGCTAATATCATCAGGGATATACATTGAAGTTATCCAAGAATATCCAAACATATCATTAACAAGATCATCTGAAAGATTTTCAAAGTGACTAGAATACATAAGATTAACAAGATTCCCATTGAAAAAGTCAAATGCTTCACTATCCCCATCATACAAAGGTAAAAAGTCTTTTAAGTCTTCCCAGATTTGTAAAAGTAAACACTGTTCAGCATCATCAAGAAGTGCATATGAAGAAATAGCCGCTTCTAATCCATAAAGATTTCGATTTTCTAAATAATCGCTCATATAAACACTTTCTCCTTCACAGTTATAAGAAACAATTTGGAATGTTCCTGTAGTACCAAAAGTTAAAGTTATAGTCTTATCATTACTGTTTACATCACTAACAAAACAAGGTTGGCCTTTACAATAAACTCGTTTATTTTCGTTATAAAATTCTGATATTTCTACTGACATAAGGAATCTATTAGCAACTCCAAATTTTTCCTCATCTTCCAAGTCAACATATTCTGAACCACTTTCTGAACCTGATTTGTATAAATGGACGGCAAAGTGAGGATTGAAATTGTCTTTAGAATAGTCAATAATAAATATAGACCAAGCATCAGTTAATAAAAATAGGTCAGCTGTGGATATTGAATAAGTCCTTGAGCCGACAGTAGCTGAAAATGTACTTTGATCTTGGAATATGTATTTACTTTTTTTAATAGAAATGGATAAGTCGTATGAATCACTGATCTCGTTAAGACTAAGCTCTGGGTAAAGAGTGTTGTAGGCATAGTATGAAAAGAAGGATGAAAGTAAAGAGTCAACTTTTGAAAAACTGCTTGAGGAATAATCGTTGTAGTCTAGGTATAGGGAGGATTGATCAAGGATAAAGACTACGGTTGACTCTAGAGGGACTTCATCAGAAGAAGTCATATCTTTCCATAAGTATCCATACATTTCTTCCATAAGTTCACTTGATGTATAATCACGATGCATTGGATTCATAAGGATTGAAATATCGCTTATATAAACTTCAAAGTAGTCTGCCAAAATTGGGTGAATTACCACATCTTTCAAATCACTAAACATCATCTCAATAAGATCTTTACTAAGCACTTCGAAACCAAGCATTGATATAGCGGATTCTACACCATATTCTTGTTTATATAATTCATAATCATCATCAATTGTAAGTTTTCTATATTCTCTTATGCATTCAGCTTTTCTTTTATCAAAATGGAGACCAGCCTCACAGACACTCCCAGTTTCTACAGACCATGTCTTAGGGTTAAATTTGTTAAAGATGGTTTTAAAAATTTCAGTCTGTTTTTCAGAGGATATAAAGTTTAAAACCTCAGGATTTATTTCAATAAGGCTCAAAGAAAATGACTTGTTACATTTATGAAGGATGACAGGTTCTGAGGAAAATCCTTCAAAAATGTAAAAAGTCTGATATAGGATTTTAGGGAATGCTTGTTCTAAAGCTTCGCATAAAAATTTACTATTCAAACTAATAAAAGGCTTAGAGCCAACAGTGCCTTCCAAGTTTTCGTTAAAATCTATACGATTTATGACATTTATGAATGTTTCTGATAGCACTGAGCTAGGGATTGATTCTATGAAAATTCGTTCTTTTAAGTTTGAGTCAACGAGAGGCTGGATTTCTGAGATCCTAGCCCACTGAAAGCCTCCTTCTGCTTTGGATATTTGAATTGCCAAAAAGCTAAGAAACAGGCAGGTGATAGTTGAAGTCGCTTTGACAACCATATTTATAAAGGCCAAATATTCATGTATACCTATAAAGATAAATATAGAATAAATTATTTTTTACTTGAGGGGATGGGCGGATAATTAGCATTTTCGGAGGACTATGGGGCAAGGATTAAAGGTTTTTAAATTAATGGGACGAGTGTGTTTGAAAAGGCTATTTCAACCATTTATATTACTCACAGAACGGGATATATATTTTTACATATAACTAAGATGAAGTGGCTAGTTATCATTGTCACTATATAATTTTACTCAAATTATAAATAAGACTTGACTCTGCCTCAAAATTTTATATTTTAATATATTTCTGGTAACCAAAAAACTAATAAAGCAATCACGTATTCATTTTTCAAATAAATCAGATAATTTTTACTTAAAATCTTCTAATCAAGCAAACAAACATAATATTATTTCAAAACTAGACCAAAATATAACTTCTAATTTATAAATTATCCCAATGCATCTCTTAAATTTAAATATGACCCACAATCATCATTACTTATAAAAAAATGCATAAAATCAACTCCCATATAGCAGTCTATAATAAAAACAACCCTTAAATAAATTATCTAAACAAAAACTCTGATTCAAAAATTAAAATATTTTTAGCTTCGATTTCATTTATTTTTATATAAAAGTATTATCTCAAATCTTATAGTAACTTGAATTTTCATATATTTATATCATTTACTAGTTAAACTTTTGATGATTTTTATCCTAAAATTCTTATAAACTTAATTAGAAATCATTAAAGTCCCTTTCAAATCTTATCTTCAATCCAAAATTTATTTCAAATATAAATTTGAAGACCATGAAATTTATTCTTCGTATTCTACTTATTTAAAAAACCATCTAAATTAAATAATACATGATTATTATCTGAAGAACTTGTTATACAAGAGATAAATTTTAGATATTATTCTGTTAAAAGCAAATTGGTTATATTGCAAGCTAGACTACAAGATATTTCAGCTCTTATAAAAATTAAAAACCCTTCACTACTTTTGCAATTGCAGAAAAATCCTAAAAAGTCTACTAATAAATAAAAGGTAGTTATTTTTATGATAGGAAATTTGGTTTGGATAATGGGCTATGATTGTGAAATTATTTTTGGTAAGGTGTAATATAAACCTTGTAATACTATTATATATTAAATAGGAATGACTATAGTATCAAATTTATTAATATATTCGCTTTAACCTTTTTTTCTTTATCTGTTTTATGAATAAGGTAGAGAAAGATTTTGACTAAGGCTAAAAACTAAGTCTAAAGCCATGAGAAAATTCACTTATTATTATTGGATTTTAAGCTTATATGAAATTTTCTAAGTAAATAATTAGAATGTATTATTTGCCTCAGAATGCAGAAGTGTGTCTAGAAGAAGTACAAGTGAATGTCTATGATTTCGACCCAGAACTTGTGCAAAATGATACATCAGAATCTGGAAAGTTAAAAGTACTCAGTAGACTTCAAAGCCCACAAAATCTAGGTAGTGACTATGAATCTTTACTTCTCCCAGCTTTACCATGTCAAGACCTACTCGATTCAAAATTATCATATCTTGGAATAGGATATCTAAAAGCTCAATCAGGTATCTCAGGTATAAAATCAGGTAAACGTTCAGCATTAATTCCTGATGGCGATCGCTTCCTAAGACTAAAAGGTTGTGGTAACTTAACAGAAGGTTTCACAATAGAACCTATGGTTTATCCTGAAGATAAAAAAGAAATACGTGGCTGTTGTTTCCAAAACACAGTCATCAGAGAGCAGTTTATGACATGGAAAATCAACCAAGCATTAAAATCAGAAGGTTATTTCACAGGCAATATCCCTTTAAAATACTGGGAATATCAAACTTCAGAATATTCTCTTATAAAAAAATACTGTGGAGTGTTTGTCACACTTGGGGAAAAGCGTCTTGGTAGCCATTTACTTACAGGTTTATTTAAATTACTTCACAACATTGAAGGATTTTATAATAAAAATATACTAGTCAAGCTTTTCCCTGAATCTCGTAAAACTACTGATGGAGTATTATCTACAGTGAAAATACTTAAAAATTTAGGACCTGCGAATATGTTATTAGATACATGGACTTCTCAAGGAGTTTATAAAGATAATACAAATTTATTTGATTTGAGTATCTGCGACTTATCTAGTTTTATTGAAAATAAAGAGTTTATTGGAAGATATAATTTGATAGAATTGATTAGAAAACTTGTTAATGTAGTTTACAGAATTGGGTGGGAAGTTGGGATAGTTAAAAGAGTTTTACAAGATAATTATATTTCATGGGGGTATTTTATTGATCATAACCCTTTTGAACCACATTGTAATGCCCATTGTAATAATTTTATTATCTTAGGTCCTCAATCAACTAATATCCTAGCCCCTGTGGATTTTGATATGGCTTTTAGTAAAACAGAATTTATTAGTCCAATTGAAGGAGAAGGATTTGGGACAAATGATATTGATTTGTTTGAAAATTGGGTAAACTGTGAGAGAAATTGTCTTGAGTATACTTTGGCAGGTCAGGAAAATATGGCTAATTTTGTTTATGGGAATCAAAGTGAAAGTGTATTGGCAACAGCTTTTCGTGATCTTCTTGTCCTTGCTTTTAGGGAATCATTTGATAAAGGGCAGCCTCGATTAGGGTGGCAGAGGGATAGTAATGAAGATGCTATAGAGCTATGTCTTAGATATTCTCAGGATATAATAGATTATTAGTAATACTTTATAAAATATCGTCTTTTTTTAGTTATTGGAAATATAAAAGTATATAAATAAAAGAATTTCGATAAGAATAAGTTATTTATATGCTATTGTATATTGAATTCTAGTAAAAAAAAAAGGCTATTTATAATTAACCTTGACTTATATTTAATATAAAAAATATAAGCATTTCTATATTTCATACAAGTTAAATTTATTATAAATGGCAAAACAGCTTTTAGTATCAGAGAGGCCAGGTGAAAGTGCTGTAAAGCAGAGCATTGGAAACTATAAAGGTGTTATGCTTTGCAATAGACCAAATGACCCCTCAGATAAACCTCAAAGAGATGGTCCTGAACCTTTTATTTCAAGAGTAACTGTAAAAGAGCAACTTGGAATAAATCCACCAATAAAGCTTATCCAGACAACACAAAAGCCCAAAAGAACACTAGAAATTCTCAAAAGACATAAACAATGGCTCTCACAATTGCAAAAACAAAAAGAAGACATTGCAGTAGAAGAACAAAAAAACCTAAAAGCCAAAGAGCAAAAACTGCAAAAAATGAAAAAGAAATACAAAACCAATAAAGAACCCAAAGCAAAAACTGCAGAGGCTAACGAGAAAAAAAGCCAAAATCTAACTGAGAAAAGCCTTAAAAAATTAGAAAGTGAACCTAATGAAAAAGGGCAGAAAGAAAAACCAAAATGGGCAATGACTGAAAAAGAAGCAGAAATTCATGAAGAAAAAGAAGTAGATGATCTCTTAAAATACGTTCAAGATCTTGATTATGAGTCTATAATAAATGATCTTGAAGTTAGACAAGCATTAGAAATCGTCAAAGAGCGTATAGAAGAAATAAAAAGAGATAAAGAATGGAAGGAAAAAATAGCCCAAAAATACAATATGGAAAATAATGAACTAAAAGAAACTAATTGTGAAGTTCATAGCAAAGGTAGCAAAGGGTCAATAGAAAGTTTTGTATCTAAAGCTCGGTCACAAATTGATAAAGGTCATGAAGGGAATAAAAAAGCTGAAGCTGAATGGGATAAATCTGTATATTTTATATAGACAAGAGGGGATAAAATTAGTGCTACTGATGAAGAAAGAGTTGCTAAACTTGTTGCTGATCAAGTTTTAGCTAATTATCCTGTGAGGAATATTTAGAATCTTAAAACTATTCATTCGAATGCATCTGTTAGAAGAATACTAGAGAGGGAAGCAAAAAATCAGTTAGATGGACCTGTTATAACTGTTATAAAAGAAGAGAGGTATAAGCCTGATGCTAGTAATCTCCCATATCTTCATAGAAATCCTGCAGTATAACTAACTATTTAGCTTTTTAAATTAAATTTTGTGTTATGATTGGATTTTTTAAGTAGTTTTTTGGATTTATGTTTGGATAAATTTTACATTTTTTAATATTTTTATGTGAGGTTGGTATTTGCTATTTTAAGATGTGAAGAGTGAGTAACTAGTGATTGATGAAATTTATTATTTTTTGATAGCTGAATAATTGTGATTGATTTTTAGATGGTTTGTATGATTGATGTTAGAAATTTAAGTAGAAGTTCTTATTAAAATATTTTATATACAAACCATAATGACTAATTTACATCAATCATAAATGCATTCTTCAAAAAGCCATAAAAAANAAATTATTATTTTATATACAAACCATAATGACTAATTTACATCAATCATAAATGCATTCTTCAAAAAGCCATAAAAAAACTCTTCTCCCTTTGTTAAAATCCTCAACCCAATCAAAGCTTTTCCAATCCTACTCTCAATCTCGTAAAAACAATCATCCTTATAATTACAATTCAAGCGATGAAGATAAAGAATCTGTCGAAAGGTTAAGCGAATGGGAAAAGAAAGATAAACAGTTCGAAGCTATGAGGACAATAGATGAAGCTGCTACAGCTTTAAACAAGCGTATCACAGGGCAAGATTTAGTAGAAGAGTTGAAAATCAAAAGAAAATACAAGCATTTCATGCCTAATATCCAATCATCAAGGATAATGTCTTTAATGGACACAGCCAAACTTAGAAGGATTAAAAAAGAAAATGAGCAATCCTTCAAAGAACGTTGTCGGCATTTCAGACTATACGAAGAAGATCTAATGGCTAATTACAATGAATTATTAAAACAGCTAAATGATATGAAAGAAAAAAGGTTATCACTTCGTGAAAATATCTGCAACGCAAGAAAAAAACTAGTCCAAGTCATAGAAGACTATGAGAAAACCAAAGAACAAGTTATTGAATTTGAAAACAAACAAGGATCAAAATCTCAATTCGAACTTAGCACATGGAATCGTGATAAAAAGAAACTTAGAACAAAACTTGAAGATAAAAAACAGGAAAAAATCCAAGTTTCAGAACAAGTTGAAAAAGAAATACTTGATATGACTGTAGATCTAAATTTTATAGATAGTCTATGCAAAAAACTTAAAAAAAAACTTGAATTTGTCCGAGTTACTCAAACAAAACATTTTTTTGAGCTACTTAAAGAAGGTAAAGATACTAGAAATGAAGGGTTACAATGGATTGTTATAATGATTTGGAAACTTGGGGAAACTGTGTCTATTGAGGATTTCCCTGATTTCCTTGATGAAGATGCTATTCATTGTATACTTTTTGTATCACAGAAAACTATTGAAGCTGAAGAAATTGTTGAAAAAATCGTCAACCCTGCTAAGAAAACAAGCACATTTCATAAGAGTTTTGATAAGAAAATCAATATTAAACAAAGAATTAAAAATTTAGTGAAAAATATCAAAGCTGAAAGACCAGAGTATAATTATGATAGAAGGTCTAGGACTGTATCTATTAAATGGATACCTTTTGATTTGTATAGTGAACAAAATAGAGATGGGTCGAATTTGATGGAAGTTAATAAGTATGAGAATTATGTTACTAGGATTCATGAAATGATTAAAGCTACGAAAAATAGTGAAATACAGAGACTTGCGTTTGAATGCAATTTGCATGGGTATGAGGATAAGCATGATGCTACGCTTAAAGAACTTGTTAATGCAATTGTGGGGGTTGAAAACTGTGAGAAACATTTGCATTTGATTTTAAAACAGCAAAAGAGATATTATAATTTACTTCAGGCTTCAGAGTTTGGAAGGGTAAATTAAAGAATAGTTTATGAAGTTTTTGTAAATGATTTAAGATAAGTATAAACATTTCTTAGTAATTATATAAATTTTATTAAAAAGTGAAAGGTTGATTTGATTCAGGTTAAAATTATGTTTAGGTTTTTAATTATTTTTACTGATTTCAAGATTTTTTCCTTTGTAAAACCTGATAAACTGTATTTTCCTAAGTCTTCAGCATTGACGAAATCTCTCAAGATTACTAATTATATCTTTTAACTATTTCTAGATTTACATTAACATTATCACCTTCAGTATTTGTGTCTTAGCTACTTCTATAGTAAAATGTTCAATATAAGTTTATCATAATATTGCTTAAATTTAATAAAATTTGTATCAAACCCCCTATACTTCTTCCACAATCTTTATATCTAACACCCGACCAAAATTTTATTCATTAAAATCATAAAAAAAATCCTATAAAAAAAGCACAATCCACCTTAAATTTTATTTTAATCACCAGACAAATCCTAAAAGCCTAACCCAATCAAAAAATTACCCTAAGCCTATAACTACAACAAAATTAGATTAATTTCTAAACCTACACAAAATCAAATTATACCACAAATTCTCTTTATTATCAAAATCCTTACAAATTCCTCCTCCTCAATATCATATCAATAAAATCAATAAAATCAATAAAAACCATTATCCTATAAAGATTATCTATTAAACTAAAATCGGTTCTCCTCCAATCTCCACAGCTCCAGTATACGTATACAAATTAGCTTTCTTGAAAATAACTCCTGATGGTAAAGGTAACAATATTCCTTGTTCACCTAATTTCTTATTAGCCTGAAGTACAAGGTAATAAGTATAAAAATTCAAAGCTTTGACTAGTCCATTAGTATTAAAAGTGCCCATATTGCTATTAACAACAGCATAATTCGTTAATAAAGAATTTTCTTGATCAAGTTCACAAAACAAATAAAGTGAATTTTCTATAACTTGTAAAGACCCTGTAAAACTACTTTGAAGTTGAGCTAATAATCTAAAAGCAGTAACTGAAGCAGTTGGGGCAACTCTAACCATTATATCACAATAAATGCTTGCATAAATATTAACAGTATTTTGTACTGAAATATCAGGAATTTTATATACTGAACAATCTAGATCTACAGGAAGTCCTGGTCCATAAATTGTACTGAAATTCGGGATGATTTTACTAAGACCTGATGTAGTAAAAACATAAGGGAAACTTGATGGAACCGATTCACTTTTGATATAAAAATTCAAAGACCCACTAGCAAAAACAGACCATGCTAAAGTATCGAAGAAATATTCAGTTAATTGAATTCTTAAAGGATTTGGGCTGACGAAATTAGGAATTATATTTGGGGGAATCACTGGGTTTAATTGTCCCTCATCATAAGTTGGGAAGAAAGTTCCGTTTTGTAAAAGCTGGATATCTTGACTACCAGTTTGTAGCTCGAATATATGAAAATCATTAGAAATTTTATACCCTGGATAATTGTCGGTATAGTTTATACTTCCAAGAAGTTTTTGTAATTCATCGTTATAGTAAATAGAAATTTTTTCTAAAGAAGACTTGTAAACATGTTGGGCTATGTTTTTCATTGGCCAAATTTTGAAAATATTACCAAAGAAACTTGCTATTTTGCTATTAACGACAAAGTTCACTGTGATTAAATCTTCATTCATTATTGCTTTATTAATAGTTGCTGTAAATTCCCCTTTTTTGATATCCATTTTCATTGGAACTTGTATATTTACATTAGAAAACTGTAATGTTACTTCACCTGATGTTGTTATTGGATAATGATATTTATAATCAGCTGTTACGGTACATGAAACATTTGCAAAGGTAAGTAAAAGGGTGTTTTCGTTTTGAATTGTACTGAAAGATGTTGCGTTTTGGTCTATGGCGAAATTAGCTACTGTGATATTTGTAAGGGTAAGTTTAGCTGGGATTAATAGGAAATTGAATGAAAAATCTTTTGGAGGTAAATCACTAGATGTAATATTAGCTATGATCTTTGGAAGATATTTTGTCTTTAGTCCATTTAAAGAGCTTACGTTTATGGATGATCTAATACCTGGGTAGCTTGATGTTGCGATACTGATGATAAAAAGTATTAAAGTCAACAACCTCATATTTATTATGTTAGGATAGAATAGAATAAGGGATAATAAAGATCAATTTTTTAGTTGGATATGAGTTACAGAAGAGGTTTAAAGGTAGGATTATGTCAGAATTTGGAGGAAATGGTAGAAGATGGTCAGATTGGTTTGGATATGAAAGATTTTTGGTAGTGATTTGATTTAGAGATAGGATTCTGGTTGAAGTTCAAGATTAGGATAATAGAAATACTAGTTTTAGATTTTTTTGGATTTGGGGATTTTTTTATGAGTGTTTTTGGTGTTTTTATGATGAATTTTTAGCGATAGTTTAGGAAGAATTAATTTTATGTGGGAATTTAGTTTGATGAATATATTTTTGGAGTATCGATTTGATTAGATATAATATCTAAAAATGTCAAAAATTTGGATTATTATTGATTTTTCCTAGGGAAAAAAAATCTTAGCATAAAACACATCATAAAATCAAAACTTAATCTAATAAAATATACAAAAACAGTTTAGAAATAAAATCCTAAAATAAAAAATACACTAAAAACTCACAAATTTCCTACAAAAAAAAAATCTCCCATCCCAAACAAAAATCCTCAACCTTAAAAACTAAAAAATTCTAAACAATCAATCTAAACTTCTTTTAAATAAACCTATTTTTTATCCCAAAAAAATGTTTAAAACTTAATTAAAATTTATTCTAATGTTTCGAAAGGATTATTGGCTTGACTTTATTATCATCCTGATTTATCACCGAAGAATTCTGAAAATGTTGTACCAACTCTTGTAATCCCTGTATCCTCCCATAAGCTAACGCACATATTTTTTCCGAATTAAATTTCTCCCACCTTTTAGCATTAAACTCATGAAAAAAAGCTGGAATAACTCTATAATCCACAAAATTTATAAAAGCATATCCCACATTGCATCGATTCTATATATTTTTTACCTTGAAATCAATTGGAAGATATAAAAAATCATAAGTCCCTGTGAAATTCCTATCAATAGCTTGTATAAGCATTTTTTGTGTGTATTTATTAGGAATATTTTTGATCATAATAGTAGTTCTTTTATCTTGTCCATTTTTTATATAATCGAGTTTTATAATATAAAAACCCCTTTCTCCTTCTTCAAGTGGTCTTTTTTTAGGTTTTCCTCTTTCTTCGTTTTCTTCTTTACTAGATTCTTCAGTGCTTATGTTTAAATATTGGCTTCTATTTGATAAACTTCCGCTTGTATTTAAAGAGGTATCTTTAGACCAATCGTTTCTTTTAGCATCAAGACTAGGAACTGCTTTCCTATGAAAAACTTCTATTGCACTTTTAGGTTCAAGATTGGCCAGTGCTCGCACTGGCATGTTAGCTTTACTGTTTGGTATATAACTTAATGGCTCAATGTATGGGACTCGTTTCCCACCTCGTTCGCTTAGAAATGATGGCCCATCATTAAACTCAGATCCTTCATGTTGCTGTGAAGAAATATTTGATAAAGAGAACTTTGAAACTGATAAGGTTTCTGGAACTCCATGGCTTGTATCGACTAAGCCTAGACTAGGGGAAAAATCTCGAGTGATTGTTCTAAAAACACTGAGTCTCTTTTTATGAGATTCTTCCATATATATTATCGAAGGTAAGTAGATTTATATATAATTTACAAGTAAAAAATTATTATTATGTTGGAATTTATTTTTTATATAGTTTATTGTATATTTCTTAAGTTTTAAATGTTAAAATCGATGTATAAGATTGGGTTTTACTTTGTTGTTTATATTTGTGTAATTATAAATACTTATAGTAAGAATATAAGAAATATTTTCAGCTGGTGTTGGGGTTTTATTATTAATTTTATATGTTAATGTAAAATTTATAGATTTAATTGTGTGTATGTAATAAATACATCAAATATTGTTATTGTAATACTCTTAGTTTCATCATAAAACTCTAGGAATATATTTTATTGTGATATAAATTTATAAATTTTATTTTTATATTTTGTGAGGAAGAAAATTAATATTGAATAGGGGTTTAATAAGATTATCTTCTTATACTTTGTTTGGTTTGGTTTGGATTAGTAATTTGGATGATAGGATGTTTTGTATTTTATAGAGCATATTATAAACTATTTATATAAAATAAAATAAAACTGATTATGCAATTAGGAATGTTTGTATGTTTAATCATTATAAAATATACTATTAATTTATTGTTTATATACTATTACATGAATAGATTAAAATATATTTTCTTATCAAGTACTCCAATAAGTATAATATTTAAATAGAACTAAAATCCAGAAAGATTAAAATGTTGTTTGTTTATAACCCTAACATCATCTGTATCCACAAGGTTTTTCAAATAGCTCATCAACTTCAACAACTCTTCATCCTCTTTATTGCTAAACCAAGACACAATAGGAATGCAATTATCCAATTGATACGCAACACAATGCAAAGTATTTTCAATTATAATCAAATCCTTCAACCTCCTATTCTGAAAAATCCTCAGATCTTTAATAAACACTCCATTCAAAGTTAAACAATCCTGTCTATAAAACCTATATGAAATCATTTGTCTTAAAGGATCTAAATATTCACAAACCGAATCAGCATAACAACTATGACTTGCTGTAAATATAAAAATCTCAAAATCCCTACTTAAAGTTTTTAAACAATCAATAGCATAAGGTCTAACATTAAGCCCAGTATCTACTATATGTCCACTAGGTAATGTGATTTTTAAAGTGACATCAGGATTTTCATCTACATTACAACAATGAACTAATGTTTCATCTAAATCAAAAATAAGTGTTTTTTTAGTTTCATAACCTTTTTTCTTAGGTATATTTACCCTTTTTTCTTTTAGTTGTTTAAGGTCTACAGGTGGAAAGGTTTTTATAAAATTTAAAGAGGTTAAAGATTGTTGAAGATACTCATCATAAGTGACTTCTTTAGTTTTTGTTATTTGTTGTGATATGAGTTTTTTTAGATGATTTGATATTAGGGATTTGTTTGTGTATTGTGAAATCTGTGATGTTTGATGATTGGCAATACTTAATGAAGACCCATGAGCATTGTTTTTTTTATAAGAATATTTTCTTTGAAATGATATAGTTGAGTTTGTTGGGGTTAGAGAATGAAGTGTTATAGAAGGAGTTTTTGTAGGTGTTCTGTTTATAGGAGGAAATTTTCGTTTTGATAGTGGGGTTTTTGAGTAATTGCTTGAAGGAATTAGTAACTGTGATGAAGAATTAGATTGTGATTCTACTATGATTCGAGGCTTTGTTATTGATTTTGCCCGTGATTGTTTGTGAATTATTTGCGGATCAGACTTTGAGAGTTTCATATTTTCTAATGAATATAATGCATACTTTAGGTTTATTTTTTAGAAATCACTTTTATGATTAATAATTTAATTATGGCTTTGATGTATTGAAGAGATTTTGTGAAGAAGATGGAAGGCATTTTAGTAAAAATGGTTTATAATGAGGTATTAGTTATTATTTATTTTTAAAGGACAGGAGTTATAATAGAAACTTTAAGTTAAGAATATATTTTTTGTTAAAGATAAGTATTTAAAC